>JARQWZ010004222.1:0-120162 GCA_033150135.1 Gobio occitaniae
CTCCCGAAAACGGCAGTAAGTCCCGCCCAGAGTGCTGCACCAGAGCTAGGAGCCAATACGACAAACAGGCCAATTCATCACAGATTTCGTATTTTAAAATAATTATATCTGGGTATTAGTTTTGCTTTGTCATTTGAACTTGTATTTGACATTGTTTCATTACAAATGTAACTATATTTCAGATATTAGCTTCTTTAAAAAAAAAGTAATAATTGTCCCGTCGATTTTAGGCAATCTAGGGAGTGGCCTGTGTCCCACCCACCACCTTACAAGACACACCCTAGTCCTAACTCAAGGTGCTGACTTGGGGTGAACAGCCATCTCTCCCGAAATGGCAGTAAGTCCCGCCCAGAGTGCTGCACCAGAGCTAGGAGCCAATACGACAAAAAGGCCAATTCATCACAGATTTCGTATTTTAAAATAATTATATCTGGGTATTAGTTTTGCTTTGTCATTTGAACGTGTATTTGACTGTTTCATTACAAATGTAACTATATTTCAGATATTAGCTTCTTTAAAAAAAATAAAAAGAATTGTCCCGTCGATGTTTGGCAATCTAGGGAGTGGCCTGTGTCCCACCCACCACCTTACAAGACACACCCTAGTCCTAACTCAAGGTGCTGACTTGGGGTGAACAGCCATCTCTCCCGAAAACGGCAGTAAGTCCCGCCCAGAGTGCTGCACCAGAGCTAGGAGCCAATACGACAAAAAGGCCAATTCATCACAGATTTCGTATTTTAAAATAATTATATCTGGGTATTAGTTTTGCTTTGTCATTTGAACGTGTATTTGACTGTTTCATTACAAATGTAACTATATTTCAGATATTAGCTTCTTTAAAAAAAATAAAAAGAATTGTCCCGTCGATGTTTGGCAATCTAGGGAGTGGCCTGTGTCCCACCCACCACCTTACAAGACACACCCTAGTCCTAACTCAAGGTGCTGACTTGGGGTGAACAGCCATCTCTCCCAAAATGGGCAGTAAGTCCCGCCCAGAGTGCTGCACCAGAGCTAGGAGCCAATACGACAAAAAGGCCAATTCATCAGATTTCGTATTTTAAAATAATTATATCTGGGTATTAGTTTTGGTTTGTCATTTGAACGTGTATTTGATTGTTTCATTACAAATGTAACTATATTTCAGATATTAGCTTCTTTAAAAAAATAAAAAGAATTGTCCCGTCGATTTTAGGCAATCTAGGGAGTGGCCTGTGTCCCACCCACCACCTTACAAGACACACCCTAGTCCTAACTCAAGGTGCTGACTTGGGGTGAACAGTCATCTCTCCCAAAATGGGCAGTAAGTCCCGCCCAGAGTGCTGCACCAGAGCTAGGAGCCAATACGACAAAAAGGCCAATTCATCACAGATTTCGTATTTTAAAATAATTATATCTGGGTATTAGTTTTGCTTTGTCATTTGAACGTGTATTTGACATTGTTTCATTACAAATGTAACTATATTTCAGATATTAGCATCTTTAAAAAAATAATAATTGTCCCGTCGATGTTTGGCAATCTAGGGAGTGGCCTGTGTCCCACCCACCACCTTACAAGACACACCCTAGTCCTAACTCAAGGTGCTGACTTGGGTGAACAGCCATCTCTCCCGAAAACGGCAGTAAGTCCCGCCCAGAGTGCTGCACCAGAGCTAGGAGCCAATACGACAAAAAGGCCAATTCATCACAGATTTCGTATTTTAAAATAATTATATCTGGGTATTAGTTTTGGTTTGTCATTTGAACATATATTCGACTGTTTCATTACAAATGTAACTATATTTCAGATATTAGCTTCTTTTATTAAAAAAAAGAATTGTCCCGTCGATGTTTGGCAATCTAGGGAGTGGCCTGTGTCCCATCCACCACCTTACAGGACACACCCTAGTCCTAACTCAAGGTGCTGACTTGGGGTGAACAGTCATCTCTCCCAAAATAGCCAGCAAGTCCCGCCCAGAGTGCTGCACCAGAGCTAGGAGCCAATACGACAAAAAGGCCAATTCATCACAGATTTCGTATTTTAAAATAATTATATCTGGGTATTAGTTTTGGTTTGTCATTTGAACATATATTCGACTGTTTCATTACAAATGTAACTATATTTCAGATATTAGCTTCTTTTATTAAAAAAAAGAATTGTCCCGTCGATGTTTGGCAATCTAGGGAGTGGCCTGTGTCCCACCCACCACCTTACAAGACACACCCTAGTCCTAACTCAAGGTGCTGACTTGGGGTGAACAGCCATCTCTCCCGAAAACGGCAGTAAGTCCCGCCCAGAGTGCTGCACCAGAGCTAGGAGCCAATACGACAAAAAGGCCAATTCATCACAGATTTCGTATTTTAAAATAATTTTATCTGGGTATTAGTTTTGCTTTGTCATTTGAACGTGTATTTGACATTGTTTCATTACAAATGTAACTATATTTCAGATATTAGCTTCTTTAAAAAAAAAAAGAATTGTCCCGTCGATTTTTGGCAATCTAGGGAGTTGCCTGTGTCCCACCCACCACCTTACAGGACACACCCTAGTCCTAACTCAAGGTGCTGACTTGGGGTGAACAGCCATCTCTCCCGAAAACGGCAGTAAGTCCCGCCCAGAGTGCTGCACCAGAGCTAGGAGCCAATACGACAAAAAGGCCAATTCATCACAGATTTCGTATTTTAAAATAATTATATCTGGGTATTAGTTTTGCTTTGTCATTTGAACGTGTATTTGACTGTTTCATTACAAATGTAACTATATTTCATTTATTAGCTTCTTTAAAAAAAATAATAATAATTGTCCTGTCGATTTTTGGCAATCTAGGGAGTGGCCTGTGTCCCACCCACCACCTTACAGGACACACCCTAGTCCCAACTCAAGGTGCTGACTTGGGGTGAACAGTCATCTCTCCCAAAATAGCCAGCAAGTCCCGCCCAGAGTGCTGCACCAGAGCTAGGAGCCAATACGACAAAAAGGCCAATTCATCACAGATTTCGTATTTTAAAATAATTATATCTGGGTATTAGTTTTGGTTTGTCATTTGAACATATATTCGACTGTTTCATTACAAATGTAACTATATTTCAGATATTAGCTTCTTTTATTAAAAAAAAGAATTGTCCCGTCGATGTTTGGCAATCTAGGGAGTGGCCTGTGTCCCATCCACCACCTTACAGGACACACCCTAGTCCTAACTCAAGGTGCTGACTTGGGGTGAACAGTCCTCTCTTCAGAAATAGCCAGTAAGTCCCGCCCAGAGTGCTGCACCAGAGCTAGGAGCCAATACGACAAAAAGGCCAATTCATCACAGATTTCGTATTTTAAAATAATTATATCTGGGTATTAGTTTTGCTTTGTCATTTGAACGTGTATTTGACATTGTTTCATTACAAATGTAACTATATTTCAGATATTAGCTTCTTTAAAAAAAAAAAAATAATAATTGTCCCGTTGATTTTTGGCAATCTAGGGAGTGGCCTGTGTCCCACCCACCACCTTGCAAGACACACCCTAGTCCTAACTCAAGGTGCTGACTTGGGGTGAACAGCCATCTCTCCCGAAAACGGCAGTAAGTCCCGCCCAGAGTGCTGCACCAGAGCTAGGAGCCAATACGACAAAAAGGCCAATTCATCACAGATTTCGTATTTTAAAATAATTATATCTGGGTATTAGTTTTACTTTGTCATTTGAACGTGTATTTGACTGTTTCATTACAAATGTAACTATATTTCAGATATTAGCTTCTTTAAAAAAAATAATAATAATTGTCCCGTCGATTTTTGGCAATCTAGGGAGTGGCCTGTGTCCCACCCACCACCTTACAAGACACACCCTAGTCCTAACTCAAGGTGCTGACTTGGGGTGAACAGCCATCTCTCCCGAAAACGGCAGTAAGTCCCGCCCAGAGTGCTGCACCAGAGCTAGGAGCCAATACGACAAAAAGGCCAATTCATCACAGATTTCGTATTTTAAAATAATTATATCTGGGTATTAGTTTTGCTTTGTCATTTGAACGTGTATTTGACTGTTTCATTACAAATGTAACTATATTTCAGATATTAGCTTCTTTAAAAAAAAAAAAGAATTGTCCCGTCGATTTTTGGCAATCTAGGGAGTGGCCTGTGTCCCACCCACCACCTTACAGGACACACCCTAGTCCTAACTCAAGGTGCTGACTTGGGGTGAACAGTCATCTCTCCCGAAAACGGCAGTAAGTCCCGCCCAGAGTGCTGCACCAGAGCTAGGAGCCAATACGACAAAAAGGCCAATTCATCACAGATTTCGTATTTTAAAATAATTATATCTGGGTATTAGTTTTGCTTTGTCATTTGAACGTGTATTTGGCATTGTTTCATTACAAATGTAACTATATTTCAGATATTAGCTTCTTTAAAAAAAAAAATAATAATTGTCCCGTCGATTTTTGGCAATCTAGGGAGTGGCCTGTGTCCCACCCACCACCTTACAAGACACACCCTAGTCCTAACTCAAGGTGCTGACTTGGGGTGAACAGCCATCTCTCCCGAAAACGGCAGTAAGTCCCGCCCAGAGTGCTGCACCAGAGCTAGGAGCCAATACGACAAAAAGGCCAATTCATCACAGATTTCGTATTTTAAAATAATTATATCTGGGTATTAGTTTTGCTTTGTCATTTGAACGTGTATTTGACATTGTTTCATTACAAATGTAACTATATTTCAGATATTATCTTCTTTAAAAAAATGTTAAAAAATTGTCCCATCGATTTTAGGCAATCTAGGGTGTGGCCTGTGTCCCACCCACCACCTTACAGGACACACCCTAGTCCTAACTCAAGGTGCTGACTTGGGGTGAACAGCCATCTCTCCCGAAAACGGCAGTAAGTCCCGCCCAGAGTGCTGCACCAGAGCTAGGAGCCAATACGACAAAAAGGCCAATTCATCAAAGATTTCGTATTTTAAAATAATTATATCTGGGTATTAGTTTTGCTTTGTCATTTGAACGTGTATTTGACATTGTTTCATTACAAATGTAACTATATTTCAGATATTAGATTCTTTTATTAAAAAAAAAGAATTGTCCCGTCGATTTTTGGCAATCTAGGGAGTGGCCTGTGTCCCACCCACCACCTTACAGGACACACCCTAGTCCTAACTCAAGGTGCTGACTTGGGGTGAACAGTCATCTCTCCCGAAAACGGCAGTAAGTCCCGCCCAGAGTGCTGCACCAGAGCTAGGAGCCAATACGACAAAAAGGCCAATTCATCACAGATTTCGTATTTTAAAATAATTATATCTGGGTATTAGTTTTGCTTTGTCATTTGAACGTGTATTTGACATTGTTTCATTACAAATGTAACTATATTTCAGATATTAGCTTCTTTAAAAAAATAATAATAATTGTCCCGTCAATTTTTGGCAATCTAGGGAGTGGCCTGTGTCCCACCCACCACCTTACAGGACACACCCTAGTCCCAACTCAAGGTGCTGACTTGGGGTGAACAGTCATCTCTCCCAAAATAGCCAGCAAGTCCCGCCCAGAGTGCTGCACCAGAGCTAGGAGCCAATACGACAAAAAGGCCAATTCATCACAGATTTCGTATTTTAAAATAATTATATCTGGGTATTAGTTTTGGTTTGTCATTTGAACATATATTCGACTGTTTCATTACAAATGTAACTATATTTCAGATATTAGCTTCTTTTATTAAAAAAAAGAATTGTCCCGTCGATGTTTGGCAATCTAGGGAGTGGCCTGTGTCCCACCCACCACCTTACAAGACACACCCTAGTCCTAACTCAAGGTGCTGACTTGGGGTGAACAGTTCTCTCTCCCAAAATGGGCAGTAAGTCCCGCCCAGAGTGCTGCACCAGAGCTAGGAGCCAATACGACAAAAAGGCCAATTCATCACAGATTTCGTATTTTAAAATAATTATATCTGGGTATTAGTTTTGCTTTGTCATTTGAACGTGTATTTGACATTGTTTCATTACAAATGTAACTATATTTCAGATATTAGCTTCTTTTATTAAAAAAAAAGAATTGTCCCGTCGATTTTTGGCAATCTAGGGAGTGGCCTGTGTCCCACCCACCACCTTACAAGACACACCCTAGTCCTAACTCAAGGTGCTGACTTGGGGTGAACAGTTCTCTCTCCCAAAATGGGCAGTAAGTCCCGCCCAGAGTGCTGCACCAGAGCTAGGAGCCAATACGACAAAAAGGCCAATTCATCACAGATTTCGTATTTTAAAATAATTATATCTGGGTATTAGTTTTGCTTTGTCATTTGAACGTGTATTTGACATTGTTTCATTACAAATGTAACTATATTTCAGATATTAGCTTCTTTAAAAAAAAAAGAATTGTCCTGTCGATTTTTGGCAATCTAGGGAGTGGCCTGTGTCCCACCCACCACCTTACAAGACACACCCTAGTCCTAACTCAAGGTGCTGACTTGGGGTGAACAGTCATCTCTCCCGAAAACGGCAGTAAGTCCCGCCCAGAGTGCTGCACCAGAGCTAGGAGCCAATACGACAAAAAGGCCAATTCATCAGATTTCGTATTTTAAAATAATTATATCTGGGTATTAGTTTTGCTTTGTCATTTGAACGTGTATTTGGCATTGTTTCATTACAAATGTAACTATATTTCAGATATTAGCTTCTTTAAAAAAAAAAGAATTGTCCTGTCGATTTTTGGCAATCTAGGGAGTGGCCTGTGTCCCACCCACCACCTTACAGGACACACCCTAGTCCTAACTCAAGGTGCTGACTTGGGGTGAACAGCCATCTCTCCCGAAAACGGCAGTAAGTCCCGCCCAGAGTGCTGCACCAGAGCTAGGAGCCAATACGACAAAAAGGCCAATTCATCACAGATTTCGTATTTTAAAATAATTATATCTGGGTATTAGTTTTGCTTTGTCATTTGAACGTGTATTTGACATTGTTTCATTACAAATGTAACTATATTTCAGATATTAGCTTCTTTAAAAAAAAAAAAGAATTGTCCCGTCGATTTTTGGCAATCTAGGGAGTGGCCTGTGTCCCACCCACCACCTTACAGGACACACCCTAGTCCTAACTCAAGGTGCTGACTTGGGGTGAACAGTCATCTCTCCCGAAAACGGCAGTAAGTCCCGCCCAGAGTGCTGCACCAGAGCTAGGAGCCAATACGACAAAAAGGCCAATTCATCACAGATTTCGTATTTTAAAATAATTATATCTGGGTATTAGTTTTGCTTTGTCATTTGAACGTGTATTTGGCATTGTTTCATTACAAATGTAACTATATTTCAGATATTAGCTTCTTTAAAAAAAAAAATAATAATTGTCCCGTCGATTTTTGGCAATCTAGGGAGTGGCCTGTGTCCCACCCACCACCTTACAAGACACACCCTAGTCCTAACTCAAGGTGCTGACTTGGGGTGAACAGCCATCTCTCCCGAAAACGGCAGTAAGTCCCGCCCAGAGTGCTGCACCAGAGCTAGGAGCCAATACGACAAAAAGGCCAATTCATCACAGATTTCGTATTTTAAAATAATTATATCTGGGTATTAGTTTTGCTTTGTCATTTGAACGTGTATTTGACATTGTTTCATTACAAATGTAACTATATTTCAGATATTATCTTCTTTAAAAAAATGTTAAAAAATTGTCCCATCGATTTTAGGCAATCTAGGGTGTGGCCTGTGTCCCACCCACCACCTTACAGGACACACCCTAGTCCTAACTCAAGGTGCTGACTTGGGGTGAACAGCCATCTCTCCCGAAAACGGCAGTAAGTCCCGCCCAGAGTGCTGCACCAGAGCTAGGAGCCAATACGACAAAAAGGCCAATTCATCAAAGATTTCGTATTTTAAAATAATTATATCTGGGTATTAGTTTTGCTTTGTCATTTGAACGTGTATTTGACATTGTTTCATTACAAATGTAACTATATTTCAGATATTAGCTTCTTTAAAAAAATAATAATAATTGTCCCGTCAATTTTTGGCAATCTAGGGAGTGGCCTGTGTCCCACCCACCACCTTACAGGACACACCCTAGTCCCAACTCAAGGTGCTGACTTGGGGTGAACAGTCATCTCTCCCAAAATAGCCAGCAAGTCCCGCCCAGAGTGCTGCACCAGAGCTAGGAGCCAATACGACAAAAAGGCCAATTCATCACAGATTTCGTATTTTAAAATAATTATATCTGGGTATTAGTTTTGGTTTGTCATTTGAACATATATTCGACTGTTTCATTACAAATGTAACTATATTTCAGATATTAGCTTCTTTTATTAAAAAAAAGAATTGTCCCGTCGATGTTTGGCAATCTAGGGAGTGGCCTGTGTCCCACCCACCACCTTACAAGACACACCCTAGTCCTAACTCAAGGTGCTGACTTGGGGTGAACAGTTCTCTCTCCCAAAATGGGCAGTAAGTCCCGCCCAGAGTGCTGCACCAGAGCTAGGAGCCAATACGACAAAAAGGCCAATTCATCACAGATTTCGTATTTTAAAATAATTATATCTGGGTATTAGTTTTGCTTTGTCATTTGAACGTGTATTTGACATTGTTTCATTACAAATGTAACTATATTTCAGATATTAGCTTCTTTTATTAAAAAAAAAGAATTGTCCCGTCGATTTTTGGCAATCTAGGGAGTGGCCTGTGTCCCACCCACCACCTTACAGGACACACCCTAGTCCTAACTCAAGGTGCTGACTTGGGGTGAACAGCCATCTCTCCCGAAAACGGCAGTAAGTCCCGCCCAGAGTGCTGCACCAGAGCTAGGAGCCAATACGACAAAAAGGCCAATTCATCACAGATTTCGTATTTTAAAATAATTATATCTGGGTATTAGTTTTGCTTTGTCATTTGAACGTGTATTTGACATTGTTTCATTACAAATGTAACTATATTTCAGATATTAGCTTCTTTAAAAAAAAAAGAATTGTCCTGTCGATTTTTGGCAATCTAGGGAGTGGCCTGTGTCCCACCCACCACCTTACAAGACACACCCTAGTCCTAACTCAAGGTGCTGACTTGGGGTGAACAGCCATCTCTCCCGAAAACGGCAGTAAGTCCCGCCCAGAGTGCTGCACCAGAGCTAGGAGCCAATACGACAAAAAGGCCAATTCATCAGATTTCGTATTTTAAAATAATTATATCTGGGTATTAGTTTTGCTTTGTCATTTGAACGTGTATTTGGCATTGTTTCATTACAAATGTAACTATATTTCAGATATTAGCTTCTTTAAAAAAAAAAGAATTGTCCTGTCGATTTTTGGCAATCTAGGGAGTGGCCTGTGTCCCACCCACCACCTTACAGGACACACCCTAGTCCTAACTCAAGGTGCTGACTTGGGGTGAACAGCCATCTCTCCCGAAAACGGCAGTAAGTCCCGCCCAGAGTGCTGCACCAGAGCTAGGAGCCAATACGACAAAAAGGCCAATTCATCACAGATTTCGTATTTTAAAATAATTATATCTGGGTATTAGTTTTGCTTTGTCATTTGAACGTGTATTTGACATTGTTTCATTACAAATGTAACTATATTTCAGATATTAGCTTCTTTAAAAAAAAAAAAGAATTGTCCCGTCGATTTTTGGCAATCTAGGGAGTGGCCTGTGTCCCACCCACCACCTTACAGGACACACCCTAGTCCTAACTCAAGGTGCTGACTTGGGGTGAATAACCATCTCTCCCGAAAACGGCAGTAAGTCCCGCCCAGAGTGCTGCACCAGAGCTAGGAGCCAATACGACAAAAAGGCCAATTCATCACAGATTTCGTATTTTAAAATAATTATATCTGGGTATTAGTTTTGCTTTGTCATTTGAACGTGTATTTGACATTGTTTCATTACAAATGTAACTATATTTCAGATATTAGCTTCTTTAAAAAAAAAAATAATAATTGTCCCGTCGATTTTTGGCAATCTAGGGAGTGGCCTGTGTCCCACCCACCACCTTACAGGACACACCCTAGTCCTAACTCAAGGTGCTGACTTGGGGTGAACAGTCATCTCTTCCCAAATAGCCAGTAAGTCCCGCCCAGAGTGCTGCACCAGAGCTAGGAGCCAATACGACAAAAAGGCCAATTCATCACAGATTTCGTATTTTAAAATAATTATATCTGGGTATTAGTTTTGCTTTGTCATTTGAACGTGTATTTGACATTGTTTCATTACAAAAGTAACTATATTTCAGATATTAGCTTCTTTAAAAAAAAAGTAATAATTGTCCCATCGATTTTAGGCAATCTAGGGAGTGGCCTGTGTCCCACCCACCACCTTACAGGACACACCCTAGTCCTAACTCAAGGTGCTGACTTGGGGTGAACAGCCATCTCTCCCAAAATGGGCAGTAAGTCCCGCCCAGAGTGCTGCACCAGAGCTAGGAGCCAATACGACAAAAAGGCCAATTCATCACAGATTTCGTATTTTAAAATAATTATATCTGGGTATTAGTTTTGCTTTGTCATTTGAACATGTATTTGACTGTTTCATTACAAATGTAACTATATTTCAGATATTAGCTTCTTTAAAAAAAATAATAATAATTGTCCCGTCGATTTTTGGCAATCTAGGGAGTGGCCTGTGTCCCACCCACCACCTTACAAGACACACCCTAGTCCTAACTCAAGGTGCTGACTTGGGGTGAACAGCCATCTCTCCCGAAAACGGCAGTAAGTCCCGCCCAGAGTGCTGCACCAGAGCTAGGAGCCAATACGACAAAAAGGCCAATTCATCACAGATTTCGTATTTTAAAATAATTATATCTGGGTATTAGTTTTGCTTTGTCCTTTGAACGTGTATTTGACTGTTTCATTACAAATGTAACTATATTTCAGATATTAGATTCTTTTATTAAAAAAAAAAGAATTGTCCCGTCGATTTTTGGCAATCTAGGGAGTGGCCTGTGTCCCACCCACCACCTTACAGGACACACCCTAGTCCTAACTCAAGGTGCTGACTTGGGGTGAATAACCAGCTTTGCCTAAATATCCAACTTGTGTGCAATGTGCGCTTTTTGTCCATTGCTACAACTGACTGTGCTATGGGGACAAAGCTGCTCAGTCCCCGTTTTATAGGTTACATTGTGTACCTTTAACTATAACATGTTTGATAAATAGTTATTTGTTCAATCTTACTTGTTGTCGACTTCTGGCATCTGCTGTAGACTGTTTTATCGCACTTTCCTGTTGCCTGAAGTCCTCGTTGTGCAAATCTGTGTGGCCAAGAAATGAAAATTCAATGATACGATAACGGTTAAAGAAAAAAAAAATATGTGCACACAAAGCATGTTTTGAGCACTTGTAAATGTGATCAGTACTGTACATTACGCTGCTTACGCTTTAATACTACACAGATCTAATGTACATGCGATTTCTTTCCCAGGTGTTTACATTCACAGACATGGACTGTGTTTATGTGAACTTTGTGTGATTTAACCTTGTGTGTATGGACAGTTTAAGGGCAATAAAATGCGAAAGAAATCATAGTTTAGCAACACGTCAGTCATGCGCCTTGTGACAATGGGAATATTCCAGAAAGTAAGGCTATCTTACGGTTAAACATTAGCTGAACTCTTGGTTGATTAACCCAAAGACTAATTCACTGTGAATCACTGTTCACAGGTGTCACTTGTCTAGTCATTTGTCTCAGTGTATTTAAGCCCTCATGTTTGCCATGCGTCTTGGTCTGTTATTGAATATGTAAACCTGCTGAGTTGGTGAGTGTTTTGTAAAGCCGAGTTTGTTTCGCAACGCCTTTGATTTATGTTTTATAATTTGTAAATAAAGAGACTGCACCTGGGTTCTTCAACTCGCCTTCCAGTGGATTTCTTGTTACATTGTGGTAGCTATATAATGTTATTTTGTTGAAATGCACTTTATAAAATAAAAAAAATCTTTAATTAAAGCTATTAAATCAAAATCTATATCTGATGCCGCTGCACTGACATCTCTCTGTGAAAGTCCCTGGCCATTTTGCTCTAGCCCTTACAAAAATTTTTTTTTTTTACAGGTTGTAATGTATGAAGTTGGAAATTTCCCTGTATAGCCTAAGTAGGCTATAATGTATAAATTCACATCATCTCGCACAATGATCGGCATTCAGAGTTTTTTTTTTTTTGCAACAGGACGTTTTGTATGCTATAATAATCATGTATTTCTATAATAAAAACATGATATATCTTCGTACCTTTCCAGTAATAAAAAAACTATTATAGCCATGTTCTCTTTGCGTTCTCTAAGTGTTTAACGTTAATCAGTATTTTTATTATAATTTGCATCAAACAAACAGCAAAGTTCTTATTCACAGTGATTATTGCCACTGTGATTATTAAACGAATATATTAAGAATGATTGCACAACCAACAAATAGCCTACTAGGTGGCGATATTCACCATGTAAACCGGCATTAAACAAAAGAAGAAATATTGTATGGCACCAGGGCCGGACTGGGACACAATTTCAGGCCGGGAAATCCTACATCCATCCAGGCCAAATTTAGAATTTACAAACACGGACAAACCTATTTTTTCCCCTAAATAATTAAAGGCTTTATCTTGAACGGTACCCTCACTTCCCTTTTCCTTTTCTTAATTTTCCCTAATATCTCTCTGTCTCTCCTTCCACCAGGATCATCAGCCTCATACACTAAGTAAAGAGGAGTACTAGTCTTATTGGAAATTTAAACTAAAACATTAATATAATAATAATAATAATGCATAATATATGTATGCATGTATAACGCGTGTGTATTTTTATCGTACCTGTCTCTTCTACACCTGTCACTTTTTCAGAACTGAAAATCAACCACCTTATAATTTGTTTGCCCAGAATCTACATCTATTTTAGTAAAAATCAAAGTATTATATTTAAGAAAATTTTTTGTTTTTATGTTAAAATGTAATTAAATATCCAAAATTTAGCAACACTATATTGCATACAATATGTAAAAAAAGAAAACAGTTTCTTATTTTGTTTCTACTCCCTGCCTGGCTGAATCTGATGTGTGATCACTCAATCAGGTCTAGTTCAGTGGTCAGCCCACAGACTGATTCCCTGACCAGTGTCCTGACTACTGAACTAGGGAGCTGATTGAGACGCACCCATCATTTTCTAAATAGTCTAAATGTCAAAAATGTATTTGGTAACACTTTATAATCTAAGGTTCATTAACAGAACACGCACCAGCCGACTCCAGAACAGCTTCTTCCCACAAGCAATTAGATTCCTTAACTCTTGACCCATCAGGATCATAACACACACTGGACAGAATATCACTCAGTGCACAACCCACTGCAGATACACACACATTATATACACATTATTATCATATAGTGTATCTATTGTACATTGGATGTCTATTTGTGAATATTGTATACTGTACATTGTATATTATTATTATAGCTTAATGTATACTGTTTAATGTATGTTTAGTGTATATTGTTTAAAGTATATGTATATTGTAAGTATGTGTATATTGTTTAAAGCTGTGAGAACTACACTCACATTGTGTAAATTATTTATTGTTTATTGTAGTGTATACTGTGCTGTGAGTAACTGTGGGCGCATCAGATGTTGTAATCTGATGCTGCTTTAAATGTTGTACATGTCATGTCATGACTGCTATGTTGCTCGGAACTGCACCTAAGAATTTCACCAACTGTTGCACTTGTGTATATGGTTGAGTGACAATAAAGTGATTTGATTTGATTTTTTTTACATTAGTTAACTACATTCATTAACATGAACTGATAATGAACTGCACTTATAAAGCATTCATTTATCTTTGTTAATTTCAACATTTACTAATGCATTATTAAAATCTTGCTAAAATGTGTTAATGCACTGTGAACTAACCTGAACAAACCATGAACCGCTGGATTTTAATGAACAAACATTAACAAAGATGAACTAATGCTGAACGTTCATGATAACTAATGCATTAACTAATGTTAACTAATACAACCTTGTTGTAAAGTGTTACCATGTATTCAATAATAAACTTCATTTTGACTGTATCTGTTTAGAAAAATCCTAATAAAATTATTGCATTATTTTTTGTTGATGTCTGCACTCTCACTTCTGTCTCCCTGCTCCCAGTACCTAGCATATAATTGTGAATATTTGTCTGCTAAATTACTAAAGTAACTTCACACTAAATAATATTAATCTCCTTTAGCATAGGCATACAGTATTTTAAGTGATAGTAAGTAATAGGCGCTACCGCTCACATTCGCTAGCAGTTCAAAACTAATTTAACACAAAAAGTACAGTATTTACAGATAAAACTGACCTGCACTTGAAGCCCTAAACAGGTCAGTAGTTTTGCAACGTTTCGCTGCTGCTTCTTGGAGAGCTTTCTTTTTCTCTCTCTCTCTCTCTCTCTCTCTCTCTCTCTCTCTCTCTCTCTCTCTCTCTCTCTCTCTCTCTCTCTCTCTCTCTCTCTGCTCGACTGGCCGCTTTCTCTCCATCATCATCAGGCGCTGCTCGCGTTTGGCTGAGGCGTAAAGTCCAATCGTAGCCTTGCCAGTCAGGTCAAGACTAACAGATTCATGATTTATTTTAATTACTAATAATATTTTTATTGAATGCCGAATTCGAAAATTATCACTTTAGTAAAGGCAATAATATAAAATAATTATAATTATTAAATCAGGCCAAATTAGTCGCCAATTCTCCCGGTGCTCCCGATGTCCAGTCCGGGCCTGTATGGCACGCTTTTTCTTATGTGGCTTTTACACAAGTTATAAATGGCCATCTTTACACAGAAAAAGCGCCACAGAAACCAAATCTGAAGCGGCATAAAATCACGCAAATGTTTATAAGACTGTTTCTCTGAAGCGGCATAATTAATATACCACGCCTTCATAAAACATGCTGTTTATTCAATATTAATTTGCAACGTTATTATTAAATAGGAATGTTTCCTGTTATACAGAACGATTTTCTGATGTGCTGCACAATTGTGATATTAAATCAGTTTCAGCTTTGGACAGCTCATCTGATTGTCCAGCGGCATGTGCTGCAGGAGAAATCCCTGACCGCTGGAGAAGCCGCCAGAAGTGCCGCGTTTTGCGCGTGCTCTTTCTCTTACAAAATCACAAATGTAGTAGAAATTGCGCTATGGGCACAAAGCTGCTCAGTCAAAGTTTTATAGGTTACGTTGTGTACTTTTAACTAACATATCTGCAGAATAGTTATTTGTAAAAACTTACTTGTTGTCGACTTCTGGCATCTGTAGATGTTTTTTCGCTCTTTCCTCTTGGCTGAATTCTTCGTTAGCAAATGTGTGGCCAAGAAATCAAAATTCAGTGACAACGGTTGAAGAAAAGGAAGAAAAGATGTGCACACAAAGCAAGTTGAGCTCAAATATGTGAGACCATCTCGAAATGCAACGTTCTAAAGTTCCATCTTGAATGTCTACTGTGATGATGTCACAATTGATGTTCTATATTTGATTCATAACAGAATAGAGAGCAGTAGCCTAGGCTTGTGCCCAGATAGCAAATGACATCTGGCCCAGTTGTGGCCCACACGTTCCACATTCTTCTGGCCCACATACCGCATGGAATGACGGCGATGACTCAGCCTGAGTGTGGCTGCTAGAAGTCAGCCACAACCGGACCAGATGTGGGCCACATCTCAGAAATGGTATGGCCCACATCTGGGCCAGATGTTTGAGACAGTGACTGACATCTGGGCCAGAGGGTGTCTGACATCTGGGCCAGATGTGGCCCACATATAATTTTCCTATAATAAAGAAAATACTCAAAATACCTCACAAATTTTATATAGTCTAAATTGCTATATTAAATATCAAACATAGATAAATACATATACATATTTATAAATATAAAAAACAATATTAAGGGGAAAAAAAGATAAATACTTGCAAGAAACATACTGAATTCCATACACACAAACACTTAAATATATATTTATATATATATTTATATATATATTTAACTATTGTCACTGCATTTAATTCATTGTTGAACATAGATAAATACATATATATATTTATAAATATAAAAAACTAAATTGAGGGAAAAAAAGATAAATACTTGTAAGAAACATACTGAATTCCATACACACACAAACACTTAAATATATATATATATATTTATTTAACTATTGCCACTGCATTTAATTCATTGTTGAACATAGATAAATACATATACATATTATATTTATAAATATAAAAAACTAAATTAAGGGGGAAAAAGATAAATAATTGTAAGAAACATACTGAATTCCATACACACACAAACACTTAAATATATATATATTTATTTAACTATTGTCACTGCATTTAATTCATTGTTGAACTTGAAGTGATCCAGTTTGAGAACTAATTAACTGGGCAAAAGGGAAGTCCGTTAAACAGGCAGGGGTCAAAGGAAACAGGAGACCAAGGTCTAAATAGGGACAAAGTCAAGGGTCGAGAGTGTGTCAGAACCAGTAAAAGACACTTATTTTTTTTCTCTTGCACGACGGCCTCCATCCCTGTCTGCGGCAAGCTGCAGCCATCTTTTAATCCACTGTTCGATTTCCTGGTCAGTGGCTGTAGCAGTAAGGCGGTTTCTTCTCACTGCAGCTGCAATGACACATATAAGACCAACAGTAAGTATTATTTCATTATTATAGTGTTATTGTTACTTATTATAAAGCTAACATTTTTAGGACAAACATGAATAAATAATGGGTACAGACCAGTAGTTATTTTTAGAAAGCCTTACCATTAATTACAGTTTTTAAAGAGGCGTCTTTGAATGCAGCCTTTCCATTAATCCCCCTCCAATTTATCTGACGGGCCATGTCATTTGTAAGAAGAAAACTGAGGATCCGCCAAACACTTTCCTTGACGTCGTGCCTCCCCTCAAGGCTAAGGTGTTTATCTGTAAAAATGAATTCATGCAAAAATTAATAAACAGGTGTCAAATCATAGAGTGGAACATAAAACAACTTTTTTCTGTCTTTTTCCTCTAAAAATAATTAAGTTCTTTTGGAATTATTTATTTTACCATCCACATTTTGATTTCAGCAAATCAATTAGAGTAAACCAGGGGTGTAATATCATTATGTAAGGGATAATCAATGGCTAGCTGTGCATTTATAGATTTAATGCCCCACTTAGCATTGGGCGGTTACTTGCTTTCATGTTGCACAGTAGGGCTGGGTAAAAAATATTGATTTTAATCGATTCTCACTTTTACAAAACAATATCGATTCTTAAATCCCGATTAGTCATCCTGTTTTCAGTAAATGAATGAAATAAACATTGTAGCACTCCTCCCATTCAATAAATCGCAATCATCTTTGTGCTTTATTACTATTGATATGAAACAAAGTCTCAGATTTCAAATGACGTCTATTTTTTACAAAATTCAAAAACAGAAATACCGTTTTGGTGCTGTGGTGCGAGATCGCTCTGCCGCAGCTCAGCTCATAAGAACCGGCAGCTTGGAATGCACATGAACGGATCTTCTCTTTAGCGTTAATGCCAGTAACAGCACGAAATAAACATCAATAAGCTTCTGAAAGTGTGTTTAAAGATACAGGACAACTTACTGAAATCCATATCATGTCACATAGAATCGCTCAATCAGTGTTTCAACCGCAGAAAGACGTCAGTAAAACGGCTTGGAAACAATGTCATGTAAGGTCACATTTACCTCAGAAAAACCATATCCAGTGTCCATAAACACGTTAGCTAGTCAGCTAGAAAAATTAACTCTAGAGAGGAGCATTTAGCTAATTATATGCACCATATTACATAGGATATTCCCTGTCAATGTTCTTCAATATTTAATGTAAGTATGAATAAATCTGGCACGTTTTTATGCAGCCACCATTTAAATGATTACATTTCAAAAAACTAATTGGAGTAGAATTATGATTATGTAATTGTAAAGTTAATATTATAACTTTATTATTATTTTCTTTTTTTAAAAACATAATTTAGTGTCATTTAAGTGTTTGTATAGCCTACAAATCTGTTAATTTTTACCTTCAATATTAGTAGGCTAATGTATTATCAACTGACTCCCATAGTTTACAACATTAGTTCAGAAATTAGTTTTCCTTGAGAAAATTCTCATGTGTTATACCTCATACATATCCAAAATAATCGATATTGCATAGAAATCGAAAGCGTGCGAATCGAAATCGAATGTAATTGTGAAATTTGTGTCAATACCCAGCCCTATTGCACAGTAAAATCATTTAATGCACACCTAGCCATTGATTATCCCACTTATACCATGTTCATTTGCCAGCATTGACAATGTATTTATGTATATGTATATATATATGTATATAAAACATACTGTAACAGATTTGACCATACTAGTGTTATTTTAGTATCACTGCAATCATACAGGCCTATAGTTTGTGTTTATATTTTATAATAATTCAATTTAATTCTTCTTTCATTTTAAATAAAATTTTAGTAAAAGAGTTTTAGTAATTTTGTTTAGTTTTTTATTTATTTTTAAAAATAGAGTTTTTATTCATTTGTATTTCAGTTCAGTTCATACTTGAACGTTTTGCGCTACAACATAAATAACTTTTTTTTTTAATTGCCTTCATACCGCCCCTGGTTTTAACTTCTGGTACCATTCACAATGAGCAAAAGATGAAAACACTGACATGGATAAATGGATGAGTTTTCTACTTAAAACATGAAATCTTACCACAGCTCTCTTGTAGTCCTCCTGCTGCAGCTGCCCCTCAATAACTTGCAGTTGTTGGAAACTCGAAAGTGGAAAACAGTTTGAATCTAACGTTGGGCTGTCGTCTATAGTTGATAATTTTTTGAGGTCGTAGACCAGTTTAACTAATGTGCCCATCTGTTCTTTGATAATTTCTTGGTTAGCAAGAATTTTGCGTATCCAAGCTAGAAAACAAAACAAAAAAGAATAAAAAAGTGCACATCACTATAAAAGTATGAATAGTAAAATGTAAACAAAAGTTTCAGTACCTACCTTCACTGAAATCAGTGTGGGATGATGCTAAAGAGGGGAACAACACACCAGGTAAGATATTAGTTTGAACATGTTAAAAGTGCGATAGCATCTAAAATAAATCTAAAGTACTAGGCTATATAAATATAAAGGAATTGAATAAAACGTTAATATGTAGTGCGTTTAAACGTGACATCTATGAAAGAGTGTATACAAGAGAATTGCAATGATGACAAGCCATGTTCAGTGGATTTTAAATAAAAAATAATGAATAAATGCTGTGTTTGTGGTATACAACCGCGGATCAGTTACGAACTGCAAACGCAGCATATGTGAAAGCACAACAGCGCATCGCATACATACTGCAACACGCACTGCATATATGTACAGCAGACAGAGTATACAGAGGCATTACAATTTGGTCAAACCCTTTTTTTCCTATTAAATATATATATATATAGATTCCTTTAGATTGATAATAACGGGTAATAGGCTTGCTGTGATAGTTGGTGTTACCGGTGTTCAGGCATAACACTGGTTAGATCACTTGCCCACCATCGTTTTGATATTTTATAGTAGTAAAAAATAATTTAGTTCAGTTAGAGAATTAAAGGGTTAGTTCACCCAAAAATGAAAATTCTGTCATTAATTCCTCACCCTCATGTCGTTCGACACCCGTCAGACCTCCGTTCATCTTCGGAACACAAATGAAGATATTTTGGTTGAAAGCTGATGCTGAGAAAGGCTTCAGATAGGCCTCCATTGGCATTCAGCACATTCACACTTCCAAGACCCATAAAAGGCACTTAAAACGTCGTTACAAAGTCCATCTCACCACAGTGGCTCTACAATAATTTTACGAAGCGACGACAATAGTTTTTGTGCGAAAAAAAAAAATCAAAATAACACCTTTATCCAACTTGTTCTTGTCTTCCGTGTGTGCCTCCACGACGCATGCGCGAGAATATGACGCAGATCCAGCGTTCGGGAATCCATGAAATGCACACTTTAGACCGATTTTGAGAACTACGCCGAGACCTAAAGCACGATCAATGTAGAATCCAACAGCTTAGACACGGCGCGTCTTCCTCTGCTTGTAAACAAATCGCTTCTGGGTCATCTGTCCGAACGCCGGATCTGCGTCATATTCTCGCGCATGCGTCGTGGAGACACACACGGAAGACAAGAACAAGCTGGATAAAGGTGTTATTTTGATTTTTTTTTTTCGCACAAAAACTATTGTCGTCGCATCATAAAATTATTGTAGAGTCACTGTGTTGAGATGGACTTTGTAACAACGTTTTAAGTGCCTTTTATGGGTCTTGTGAGTGTGAATGTACTGAATGCCAATGGAGGCCTATCTGAAGCCTTTCTCAGCCATCAGATTTACACTAAAATATCTTCATTTGTGTTCCGAAGATGAACGGAGGTCTGACGGGTGTCCAACGACATGAGGGTAAGTAATTAATGACAGAATTTTCATTTTTGGGTGAACTAACCCTTTAAAAACTGAACATGCAGCGTGAGCCGAACGAGAGTCAGATTTCATTCATCACGAAAGTGAGGAGCTGAATGACAAGATGATTGCTGAAGATTTGGTTTCAAAGCAAAATGTAAAAGCGCCTATTTAAGTGAGTTTGTCTTTGTGCTGTTTTGTTGTTGTGTTTTTCATTAAGAATAATACAAAATAATGAACCCACCATTTAAGCAACCCGCAGCCGAATTAGAGAGTAAAAAAAGAGTATTGTATAAACATATTCAAACGCGAATAAGAACCGTTTCGAGGGGGATGCCAGGTGTGCGGAAGGGAGAAAAAAAACTAACAATATTCAGATCCCAAATTTGAAAATCAAATCCCAACCCACCGAACGAATATTCGAAAATATTCTGGTACAGCCCTAGGTCAATGAAAGCTCACAAACATGCATATGTTTAAGTCTAAATGGTATCAAATTGACGTTTTAATTGTCTGCTGTCGCATGCATATCAACTTTATAACTCACATGTCCTGTGTTTTCAAATACTCACAATTCATAGTCTCCGCCTCCTTTCTGGCCAATGGTTTTGAATAATTCCTTGATCTGCTTGTAGCTGTACAGGAAAATATGTTAAAGAAATGAAAGCATGGAAGATGTACAGCATAAAAAAAAGAATGGCTATATGAAATTATTTAATTAAAAAAAAAAATTCACGATTTCCATTGTATTTTTTCCCTAACTCCTCATCTTTAATTATATATATTTTTTTAAATATTTCTGGATTACTAAATAAAATACTATATAGTAAATAAAATGCAGATCAAATGAGGATATTCAAATAAGGTGACTAAAATTAGTCAACAATTAGAGGGCAGCCTTAATTGTGTAATACATTACAAGTTTTGTTTAATAAAACCATATGATTACTTGCTTTTGATTAGGTATTGTTCAAAAAATGTTGATACCTTGACTTCCGATACCAGTTCCTGAACAATATTTTTTTCCCATAAAAATTTTATGAAATAAGACTACATTGCCTCAAAAAACTTTAGTTTTATTTTTCAGTTTGTTGAATGTTTTTACATACTCAGAGACTCAATATCTTTTAGTCTGTAAAAAAGTCACCAATGAAAATACTAATACATCTACTAATCATTTAACAACATGTATTCTGTACTTCAATTAGTTCATTGTTTCTGTCATTAATTAATACATTGTTTAAATTAATATATTTTTAGCTAACTGCGTGGTTTGTATGCACATTTCTGAAATGCATTACTTAGTCAGTCCCTCCAGAAAAACGCGATTATGCGATCGCGTGATTTAACGCATAATCAGCCAAAGTCCGCATATTCATGCGGGGGCCGCATTTTTTCAAATATGCCGCACTTTCGCCGCATAAATTGCCTATTTCCGTGTGCAAAATATGCGGGCTAGCATGATTTCATAATCCCCGCATTTTCATTGCAAAAAAAGTCATATATATATTAGCAGAAAGTTGAAAAATGTTTGTTTACTTCACACAAGAGCCTCCATTTCCCCCCTATTGCCATGGGAACGCTTTGAAGTGACGTAATTACCTGACGTGAAAGTCATCGAAAAGCTGCAAACCCCGTGGAGAAACATGGATATCGGTGAAACCATGATGAAGCGCAAACTCCCATTTGCCAACAAAAATAACAGCAAAAGACGCGCAAAGCAGTTTCCCGGTGTGCTGACCGATTTCAAAACACAGCATCATCATGAAGCTTCGAAGCGTTATGAATCAATGAGTCGATTCAGCGGTTTGAAGCGTTTAAATCAGTGAGTCGATTCAGCGGTTTGAAGCGTTATGAATCAATAGCTGTGTCTCATTTAATTTAATTTTGAAGGCTGCATCCTCTGGAGGACACATCCTGTGAAGGATGCGGTATACGGAGTGTCCTTAATCAGAATTAAACGAGACGTCCTCCGTAGGACACACAGGCAGGAAGTATCACGTTGCTATGCCAACACGTTCACCGTGGAGTTGCGCTCTCACACCAGTTATATGAATGAAAATTATTTATAACTTGAAAATGACTATGAAATGTTTTGCCTTGACAGCAAAGTACTGTTCTAAATGTAAAAAATAAAAATAAAAATAAAAAATTCACAACACTTGTAATCCTGTTTACCACAACTATCTATTTGAGTTATATACAGCTTAAAAATAAAAACAAGCTTTAAACTACTTAAGTTTAAACACCACATTTCGCTTGCATGTATATCTGCCGGCGGCGCCATTTTTTCAAATAATATTTAAAAAACATGATGGTAGTTAATGGCGACGCAAAGAATTATGGGTTATCTGCAGCAACGAAGGATACATCTCATGCACACTCCGAATTCCTGAAAAGAAGGGCGCATTTGAAGGTCGCATTCGGAGTGTCCTACTTACTTTTTTGAAATGAGACGGCCTTCAGACGCATGCAGCCTTCAAATGCGCCCTCCGGAGGATGCAGCCTTCCGAAATGAGACACAGCTCATGAGTGGATTCAGCGGTTTGAAGCGTTTAAATCAGTGAGTCGATTCAGCGGTTTGAAGCGTTATGAATCAATCAGTGGATTCAGCGGTTTGGATTGCCAAAGTCACGTATTTCAGGAGTTTGACCCGCGATCCGAATCAAGAATCGACTCGCTGATTCATAGCATCATGATGCTGTGTTTTGAAATCGGTCATCACTATATAAGTCGTTATTTAGTTTTTTTTTTGCACACAATAACTATTATCGTTGCTTCATAAAGTTATTGTAGAACCACTGTAGTGAGATGGATTTTGTAACGACATCTTTAGTACCTTTTATGGGTCTTGAGAGTGTACATTGTGCCAATGGAGGCCTTTCGGAGCCATTGGATTTACACTAAAATATCTTCATTTGTGTCCAATGACATGAGGGGACGTCATTAATGACAGAATTTAAATTTTTGGATGAACTAACCCTTTAAGAGATTGCACTTTGTGCATTGGAAGCACTCAAATGTCTGTTTTGTAAAGCTATCTCTGTAAAACAGGAAGTTATTTATTCATTTTTCAAGTTGTAGCATATTCCTTTTGTAAAGCTACAGAACTTGTTTGAGTCAATGTTTTGTAAATTTGAGCCATTATTAAGGTCTTCAATAAAACAAGATGAGAACTTAAATATTCCCAGCACTTTCTGTGATGTAGTGCTTTTTTTCTCTTTTTCATCAAACCGCAGTTTTTGCAAGTTCCCGCAATTTCATCGCATAAAATTGCATAAATATCCCGCATTTTTCATCGCATTTTTTAAGAAAACATGCCGCATAATCAAGGATTTTTGCCCGCAACAATCACAAAAAAAAGCCGCATTTTTCTGGAGGGACTGCTTAGTCAGTTCTGATAACAGACTAATGTAAATTGTAATGTATACACATGCATTTTCTGTAAAGCTGCATTGAAGCGACATGTATTGTGAAAAGTGCTATACAAATAAATGTGAATTGAATTGAATATAGGCTAATGGGGGGCGGGATATATGCCTTGCGCTCAGCACGCATAAAGCTTGCCTTAAAGCACTGGCAAAAGTAGCCTAATGATTATGAATGTGTCGGGAAAAATAGCATTTTTGCAAAGAGACATTTGAATTGTAATAGCTTGTTTGCAATCACGTGGTTCTGATGATGTGCAAAATTCAGATGCCTCGCCACAGCCAGTCGTGCTGCATGCTGATTTGCTTACTGACATTGACAAGATTAATCACTTATGTATTGGAATTTGTTACCGAACATCAAGCAATGTTTCGGTACTCGATAGCATTGAGGCAATTTGGTTTGTACCTAAAAAGTATTGAACTCGATACCCAGCCCTACTTTTGATACTTTATTTGAACCAATTACCATTGCAACATTGTTAGTAAATATGTATTTTAAGTCATTTTAAAGGCTATAGGTCTTATTTAGGTCTGAACAAAAAACATTTATCAGATTACTCGATTAATTAATCGACAGATTACAAAAATATTTAGTGACAGCCCTACTAAATTCAAAGGCAAAAGTGTATTTCCAGAGCTGATGATAGTATTCCTTAAATTAATCCACAAACAAATGTGTTAATTAAACAAATTAATAAAGCTATACATGTTACATAAATTGCTCCATCTTACATTCCTTGAAGGGGCTGATTTGCACTTCAGGAGCAGTTGGAAGTGGGAGGATTGCCTCGTCCTCAGTTTCACTGTCATCAAAATAACGTGTCCTTTTACTGATGAAAAAAAAATCACACACACAAAAAACAAGATTATTCTATTTATTGTTCTCATATAGCAGTCATACTCTGCTCTGTATGTGCTGTATTTACATTTGTCTTTTCCTTCTTATGGGAGGCGAGTCCACGTCAGTAAGGTCTGTATGTATTTCTGCCTCTGGTAGTTTTTGTCGAGCTTCATCATATGTTTCTGTATATAAACAAACAACAAATATTCTGTGACGCAAACTAATAAATACATTAAATACTGAGAAATAATAAATAAGAAATATGAGAAAAGTAATTAAAACTCTTAGGGCCAGATTTACTAAACAGGCATAATTAGCGTGAGAGCACAATTCCATAAAAGCACCAATGGGAGTGGAAAGTTCTGCGTGTGATTTACTGACGACGCGCAAATTAATGAACAGACACAGCCGGATCATTTCCTTAAAGGGTTAGTTCAGCCAAAAATTGTATTTCTGTCATTTGATGAGAAGCGAGTGGATCTAAAGTAGCCTAGTTGTTTACAAGATTGTGATGTTGTTCCTAAGCTGCCGAAGGATCCCGATGTCAGAGAAAAATGGATTCAGTTTATTTTTTACATTTAATACTAGGGATGGGGCCGATCCGATCCAGTATCGGTATCGGGACCGATACCAGCTTAATTCACGTATCGGAATTTCCCGATCCAACCTGCATAGAATCCGATACCCATGAGCCACGTCTGCGCTTTCCAAAAGTGATTCCCGCCGGCTTGTCTGCTAGCTGGCTGCAAACTATGGAATGGATTTCCTGAACGGAGGCGCGGCTCAATGAGACACAGTGTTATGAGACACGCCCCACTCAGGAAATCCATTCCGCAGTTTGCAGCCTGATAGCAGTATAGCATTGAGCAGCATTGTGGCTAGCCAATATGTAAGATGTGTGGAAATACTTCACACTGGAAACACCGCAGAGCAAGACAATTGCTGCGTCCCAATTCGCATACTATCCGTACTAAATAGTATTCGAAAAAAGAATTAGTATGTCCCAAATCTTAGTATGTTGAAAAAAGTATTCCAAAGATTCCCGGATGGTTTACTATTTCCGGTCAGAATCCGAAGTGCAGACCGATGCGCACTCTAACGGCTGATATTGCCCACAACCCATTGCGAGATGGACGAGGATTCGATTAGAACCATAGACCGTAAAAAAATATGGACGACGCGACTTCATTGACTTCCGCTGACCATAGTTGAAGCTTTCATAGGCCCGCTCACGGCACTGACATCTTGGGACCGAGTCTGCGCAGTAGCGATCTCGGGACCGGAGTTGTGCAGTAGAGAACAGGAAGTAGAGGCGCGATTATCAAAAGCCCGCCCACACTCTCGCAGATGCAGAACAATTCATTATGTTGGTGTGAAATAAACAGTTATGGAAGTGTAGAAATTAAAGCTAAAGCTCCAATCTCCTCCCAAAAATCCAGAAAAAAGTCCGTTAGTGCCTCAGTGACAACTTCACTCAGAGAAGCCGTCAATCTCAGCTGTCAATCATGACGTCACACCCCCCGTTTTTATAGCATCAAATAACTCAGTAAAACTAAACTTATTTAAAAAACGAACACTTGAAATGAAATTATTGTAATAAAAACTGCCTAAAATGACAGAAACCATCTTTAGGAAACAATTATTTGAAGTGTAATTAAATTGTTTAGTGTGTCTCGCGCCCATTCAAATACATGGAGAGGCGGGGTTTAGGAGCTATACTGGGACCGGCCACCGGGGGGCGATCGAGGCGCGGAAGCTTCAATTTCTGACTGGAGCACTACAGGCTTGATTAGAACTACAAACGCGGATAAAAAGTGTTTAAAAAACTACAAACATGGCGGTTACGCGAGTCTGACGGTTAAGTGGAGAGGATTAGATAAAGTGGTTTGAGTGAGCAATTATCAGTATTTAACCGGACGAAAAGATATTTATTCAATATTATCCACATTATATTTCTCCTTCAGCAGCATTGAGAACTTTTGTAATGATACGTTTGGCCATTAACTTTGCAAACACATGAGGAGTCTCTGCATTAAAGACCCACGAAAGGCAGATCAACGAGCGACTACATTTCTCTCCGATACGGTAGGAAATTAAATTGAAAGTGGGGGATTTGAACTGTGACGATGATTGACAGGGCAGTTTAAACGGTGACGGGACTCACGTAAGAGTGACGAAGTAGTATGTCCTAAAGCTTGCATACTCTTCTGCTACACACTCAAAAGTATGTACTTTTTCTTCACAAAAAGAGTACATACTTTTAGGACGTAGTATAAGTAGGCGAATTGGGACGCAGCCAATGTTTGCAAAACCGTAATTCGTTCCCTCGCGTCGTTCAACACAACGAACGCAATCAAACATTTAAAAAAGCAGACAAGACTAGGGTGACATTTAAGAGATAATAATCAGGGCTTGACATTGACAATCGCCATCTGCGTGTGTATTTCGGCTGTGTAACACTCACACCAGCCACTTTGAACTTACCGTATTATGGTCTTCTCAAAAGCCATCTGTTATAATCACGTTGCGCATTATAACCAATCACACGTGTGTTTATATTGAGTTTATGAATATAATCAGAGGCGTTCAGATTAGCGTAGTTTTGTTCAGAGCGCGCGCGGCTCTCACTCTCGCTGAAATCTACACTAAAAGCAGAGATAAACGTGCGATGTACGCAGGAGATTCATTCATCATACAGTGATTGACAGTTTTTGTTATATTTCAGCACCGAAAATAGTTTCAAACAAAACACAGCAGAACCACAGCGCATCTTATATGACTGGCATTAGGTTGGCTTGACGTTCGCGAATCTAGGGACCGTCTCTAAAGTTACATACAACATTGGTAACGTTATACACGTTTCTAACTTAAATGGCATTTGAAGAGAGTGACTTAGTCATAAAACTGACTGTAAAGTGTTCATCTAGGTGTTAGGTATGATGCACACCTTTTGGATTTTTGATATTTAATCAAATAAACTGTCAAATCATATGAAAATATATGCTTTATTTCACTAGAATACTGTATGGGCTCTTACACAAAATATGCTAGATTTAAATGTGTCATAGCTGATAGAACACTGATGAGAATATTGCTTGAGAATATATTTACAGATATAATATTAGAGATTTATGCATTATGCGTTGCCATTGACGACGGCCATTATAAGGAAGGAAATCCCACAGAATCTAGCTTAAAAAAGTGCTTAGAGCTGCTTGATTTATTTTTTGTTTGTTGATTTTCAAATATAAATTGATAACCGTGATAATTTGGGTCACTATTATGTTCATATCATACTTGCCTGTTGAATGGAGTTTATTTCAGCATCATATAAAATCAACAATAATGATAATAATAATATGAAAGCAAACACAGCTCTGGTATCGGAATAGTATCGGTATCGGCCGATATCCAAATTCAGATATCGGGATCGGATCGGAAGTGAAAAAATGTGGATCGGTGCATCCCTATTTAATTCAGTTGCAATGTCAGCACAGGCTATACAGATTTTTACGATATGGATTCGACAGCACCGCCACAAACAGTGAGTAACAGTGTTCATTAATGCCTGATCTGTGATCAGTGATTTCTGATGTGTAGCTAATCATTCAAGTTCACACAGACTTACTTTCTAAATCGTTAATACTGTTTATGCATCAGTGAATCAAGCCAGTGACTAAACGATCAACTTCACATTGTTTCTCTAAGTAGCATGAAACAAATCTGTAAAAAATCAAATACTGTAAAAATAAATCTTACTGTATTCATATCGATGGGCGTTTACATTGAAGTCTCACAGCAGACACACCCCTTCAAACAGAGCATTCAAGCCAGGGGGCTACAATCAGTATAGAAAAATGCATTTTATTTCTAAATTATGACATTTTATGATGTAAAAATTATAGGGGGAGATAATGGTGCATGGTAAATTGACGAGCGCAAACCTTAGCCAATCACCTTGCATGATTCACTTAAATACTATCCTCCCATAAAAAAAGGAAACACCTACAAATGCAGTAAGCCACAAAAATAACTGTGGTCACACCTTGTCAGTGCTAATTTTTCACTTTGTTTCTTTAGTGAATCCTGAATCCAAAGGAGGATTTGCGCTGGAGCAAGCTGTTAGTAAATCTGGCCCATAGGTTGAAGCTAAGGATACACTGATAAAAATGTTCTGCTTGATTTACTTAAAAAATATGATGATTTTTTTTGCATAATTTTATTATGTAGATCAAACAAGACTAGTCTTTGTACAAACTACTTATTTTTTATATCTGTTGAAATATAATTTGCACATAAAGTAAACTTAAGTTTAGCATTTCTCTAGTCATTGTTTTGTGTGTGAGATCTACATAACTTTAAGAGTTCTAAATGTTTATTTTTGATTGAATCCAACTTAATTTTTTTAATTCCATATTACAAATTTCAAGTGGGATCTACTTTGTTTTTCCAAATTTGTTTGTGTATTTTAAAGTTACATGAACTAAAATTTTCTAATTAGCAACTTATTATTTCTAATGCAAATAGTTAATTTTTTACTATACTATTTCACCAATGGTACGCATCAAATATGGAAATATAGTTACATGAATACTGACATTTTGCTTATTTGATAGTAAAACCTGACAGGGTCAGTATAAAAATAGTATATCCACCTCACAGATTGAGACATTGTGTTTCATGCTCATTAAGTGAAAAATTGACAGGCTTTATTGTCTCAACATATGCAATCTGGCCAAGGGTTGATTTAATATTACAATGGACATCTGTTGTCTCAACCAACCAACCAATGTTTAACTCATATTTCAAAACATTTTAAATGACCGAACACTTTCAGTAAGGACATTTTTCAATTAAAAAAATACATTGTACAGTATATTTTCTATACAGTTGTGTTTCTCATGCTCTTCTTAATAATCATCTATCTATCAAATGCACCTTAAACAATAACAGACTCACAAACATGGTCCCCATAAGACATAGTAATAGTGTAACTTGAGAGAGTGCATTGAATGAACCTGAGAAATTGAAATTATAAAACTTTAACAGAGGGACCTGTTCCCATCCCATCCGTTGCTTTGTATTCGATCACAATCAAATTACAATTCACATTGTGCAAAATATTTTCCACGAGTGATTCTCACTTCTTCAGTCATGTGTCCTTCACATTAACAGACTCACAAAATGGTCCTACATATGAAAATGTAGTTATGCAACTTGAGAACGTGCATTAGAATGACCTGAGAAACTGAACTATAAAACTTGAACAGAGGATTAGTTCACTTTTAAATAAACTTTTGCTAATAATTTACTCACCCCCATGTCATCCAAGATGTCCATGTCTTTCTTTCTGCAGTCGAAAAGAAATTAAGGTTTTGGATGAAAACAGTCCAGGATTTTTCTCCATATAATGGACTTCAATGGGCTCCAAACAGTTCAAGGTCCAAATGACAGTTTCAGAGCAGCTTTAAACGATACCAGACGATGAATAAGGGTCTTATCTAGCCAAACGATCAGTTTCTGCGAGAAACCCAGCAGTATTTATGCTATTATTTTACCTCTTATCAGGAGAAACGCGATCGTCTCTGAGCTCCGCCATAACGTCCGGCAAGTAAGGTCAAATTAGATTGTGGTCATAGATATATCGATAGTAGATGCCTCATTCTACTGATCCGTGCAGTCGCTAATGAGGCATCTGCCTATACATCTATGATCACGATCTAATTTGACCTTACTTGCCGGAAGTTATGGCGGAGCTCAGAGACGATCGCGTTTCTCCTGTTAAGAGGTAAAATAATAGCATAAATACTGCTGGGTTTCTCGCAGAAACTGATGGTTTGGCTAGATAAGACCCTTATTCATCGTCTGGTATCGTTTAAAGCCCTTTGAAGCTGCACTGAAACTGTCATTTGGACCTTGAACCGTTTGGAGCCCATTGAAGTCCATTATATGGAGAAAAACCCTGGACTGTTTTCATCCAAAACCTTAATTTCTTTTCGACTGCAGAAAGAAAGACATGGACATCTTGGATGACATGGGGGTGAGGAAATTATCAGCAAAAGTTTTTTTTAAAAGTGAACTAATCCTTTTACTTAAACCTTCTACCTTCAACAATGTCTCTGTGGCTTTTAGGTCAGTAAGCTGACTGTGAGATCATGGACTTTTGAGGACATTTTCTTGTTAACGTCCTCCAGCTCCAGGAACATTTTCTGAAAAACCTCGAAGGTGTATTTCAGTTTTTTCGGATAACTTAGTTCCAGCGCATAAATAAGGCCCATAAGGTAGATGCAAGCATCAGCTAAATTGGGAATACCAAAAAGGACCTCTGCTCCCTCAATGGCTATTCCAGCCTGCTTCTCAAGACCTCCAGCCCTGGCTTTGTTGACCACAAAAATGTTGAGAATCAATGAAGTGAGGTCCTCTTGGATCGTTGCAGCACTGTTGCTATCACAAACCTGTGAAATATACCAGAGAGGATTAAAACTACTTTTTGCTTGCTAATGTGAAGAATGCATATAACTCTTTGCTCTCCCTCTGAACAGAAATCTGGGTGGTAGTTGAGCAGTTGTGATTTAAACCAAGAAATGTTTTGCGCATTAGGGCTGGGTATTGATTCCAGATGTTCGATTCACATGCTCTCAATTCAATTTTATTCTATTCAATTTCGATTCGATTACGGATTTCAATTCTCTATTTGACTCAATCAATATGGATTAAATACAAATCCTATATTTATAAAAATGAACAGTGAACATAAGTTTACAAATGGTTAATTAATAAAAAGAAATTAAGAGTTACAAACCTGTATATTAATATATGTTCCATCAATCAACTGTATGAAATGTAACATGACCTAAGTAGATATATGAGGGGGAAAGTACCTTAAAGGGGTTAGTTCACCCAAAAATGAAAATTGTGTCATTAATTCCTCACCCTCATGTCGTTGGACACCGGTCAGACCTCCGTTCATCTTCAGACACAAATGAAGATATTTTTGTTGAAAGCTGATGCTGAGAAAGGCTTCAGATAGGCCTCCATTGGCATTCAGTACATTTACACTCCCAAGACCCATAAAAGGCACTAAAAACGTCGTTACAAAGTCCATCTCACCACAGTGGCTCTACAGTAATTTTACGATGCGACGACAATAGTTTTTGTGCGCAAAAAAAAAATCAAAATAACACCTTTATCCAACTTGTTATTTTCTTCCGTGTGTGCCTCCACGATGCATGCGCGAGAATATGATGTAGCGCCGGGGTTCGGGAATCCTTGAAATGCACACTTAAGCCCCATTTTGAGAACTACGCCGAGACCTAAAGCACGATCAATGTAGAATCCAACAGCTTAGACACGCGCATCTTCCTCTGCTTGTAAACAAATCTCTTCTGGGTCATGTGTCCGAACGCCGGATCTGCGTCATATTCTCGCGCATGCGTCGTGGAGGCACACACGGAAGACAAGAACAAGTTGGATAAAGGTGTTATTTTGATTTTTTTTTGCGCACAAAAACTATTGTCGTCGAATCGTAAAATTACTGTAGAGCCACTGTGGTGAGATGGACTTTGTAACGACGTTTTAAGTGCCTTTTATGGATCTTGTGAGTGTAAATGTACTGAATGCCAATGGAGGCCTATCTGAAGCCTTTCTCAGCATCAGCTTTCAACAAAAATATCTTCATTTGTGTCTGAAGATGAACGGAGGTCTGACGGGTGTCCAACGACATGAGGGTGAGGAATTAATGACAGAATTTTCATTTTTGGGTGAACTAACCCTTTAAATACGTTATTAATTTTAACGCATTATTTTTTTACCATAACGAATTAATGTAATACACACGTATTATCTCTAAATCGACAGCCATAGTTATTTTATGTTTAAGATAGTTCACCCAAAAATAAAAATTCTGTCATCATTAACGAATGTATTTATTTATTCATCATGTATGAATTCTTTGTTCTGTTGAACACAAAAGGTGATATTAGCTACCAAGGTTATTTTCGTAAACGAAAACTGAAACTAAGACTAAAACTATTGGTCAAAAAACATTTTCGTAAACTGAAATAAAATTAAAAAAACTGTGACACTACTCGAGCAGTGAACACATCGCTAGTCCTAAACGGCTGTTCACAAAGAATGCGTTCACGGCAGTGCAATGGTAAATGACATAAGGTAACGAGATGCACATTGAACTTGTGTTCACTGCTTTTAGAACGCCGTTTCATACGTTACGCGACGAGAGACGCAGGTGCAACAGAAACTAGCTACTGTGTGTTTGAGATGTCATGTTAGTATAATATTGACAGGCTCAAAGGTGTTATCATTGTTTTTACAAATCATTTATTACTAATAATATTATAATCCGTGTGGAGACATTTCCACACAAAGTAGGGAATACCAGGACACACAGACACAGACACAGACACACACACAGACACACACACAGACACACACACAGACACACACACACACACACACACACACACACACACACACACACACACACACACACACACACACACACACACACACACACACACACACAGACAACATTATTTAATCACACTGTCTTCACAACAGTTTGTGTTGGCTGTAGTCAGACGACTTTAGCTGTGGTCACACTGCTAGCCTACATTGTTGCCTACTACTAAAGAAATAATCTTTTAATTGTTTAACGATATTTCATCTTTAATATGAATGAGTTTGTCTGGAATTTATCATTTTTACTTTCATATTTTTACATTGCATTTATTTGGTTCTTTGTTCAATCTCAGACCATTGTTTGTCGTATAGGTCATAGTTTCACTCTTAAAGGTGAAGACCCAACTTTATGCATGTTTTGTAAGATTCCCCTCTCCATTAAACATGTTTTGTTGGACTGTCCTGGGTTAAAACAAGAATACTCTTTTATTAAGTTATTTCACTTTAAGGAATTATTTAGTAAGATTATGCATGAAAAGGTTTTGGATTTTTTTTATCATAAGTTGATTTTAAAAAATCTTGTATATGACATGTTGTGTTTGTTTGCTTGGTTTTATTGTATTTATATGATATTTGTATTTTTGTAATTAAGTTTTGCCATGAATATAGCCTTAGATGCTGACATGGCATTATATATATATATATATATATATATATATATATATATATATATATATATATATATATATATATATATATATATATATATATATATATATATATATAAAATCAAGAAATACATTTCAGAATCCTTCAGTATGCATTCATATAAAAAGTGAGAGGGCGGGAATATATTTTCTTTACCTGGTAGTCCTTGATCAACTCCTCTGTCTTTTCACCAAGGTAGAGAATGAGGCCTCTGATCACAGTTTCTCTTCGGGACTCAATGCTGTTGTCCTACAAATATATGAAACATGAGATTTTCTTAAGTACGGATATCAGAATGCTACAACATTAATTTAATTGCTACAATGTTACACGTGCATGCCTCATTTATGATGTCAAGGGTCTCATCAAGTTTCTTCCCAACAGCTCCCCCCTTCCTCCTGTACAGGCTCAACAATTTAGGTGTGTATTGGTCCAACTTCCCTAGGAATGTGGACTGTAGTGGCTTCAGTGTGATCCTCCGGAATTCCTCCTCAATCTGAGAACCAGTCAGAGAGAGAGAGAGAGATGGAGAAACATCATGAGATACTGAGAGAAAAGAATTAGAGACACAGGGAAAGAAACAGAATACCAAGTAACCCTAGAAATACACTAAGATACACAAAAAATAGAAATACACTAATACACATTTAGCTGGTCCAATGTCTGACAAGGGATGCTGCACCGGATGGGAGTTCATTAAGTTCATGGTTTGAGTTTAGTTAAGTTAGCAGCTTAGTTTGAGAAAATCCCACACTACTTAGGTGGCAGTAGTGTGGCTTTTTCTGAAACTAAGCTGTCAGACAAAGCACTTGGTTATTCCAAAGGTAATCAGAAAAGTATTAAAATTATCTACATACCTGGGAAAACTCAAACAGGGCAGGCCATCGAGCATTTAAGTCAATCACAGGAGGTTTCTGGATCACATCTTTACGACGCAGTGAGAAGGTTTTTGCCATCTTCTCATTAATGACTCTGTTGTTGTCTCTCTTCTTGTACTCATAGAGAAGCTCCACTCTCTCCTTTTCAAGGGAGGCATCAGTTTCACCTTGAGGATGAGGCGGTAGGTAGTTTACCTCAGATTTCCTCGCTTTTTTTAAGTTTTTTGCTTGAGTTTTATCTGCAGCTGAATTTCTCTTGAGACAGTTTACATTTAGCTCTGGTAATCCAAGGTGTTTCACTTTTGCTCTGTAATTTCCAAGTTTGTACTTCAGACTATTGTGCCAACTATATAAACCGTTGAAGGATACAGGGTCCCTTAAACATGGATGTTTCGTAACGAGGGCCTCAGCAACCTGCTCCCTTTGTGCCTTTGAAGGATAGGCGGTGTGGACAAAGATGCTTTCTGCTAGTTTGTCCAGAATGTTGGATTTTACTGCAGGATTGCAAAGTAAGGTTCCATCCTTTCTGTAAGCTTCATTTGCTGCTTGTAGAAAGAGCTCAGTGTCAAGGGAGAAGGTAGGTATCTCAAACTGAGCTGGCCAAGGCACAGAACGAAGGGAGGAGGTGCTTCCTGGAAAAGACAGAATTGTGGCATTGCTGGATGCAGTGGAGCAGGAACCAACATCTTCCAATAACTCAGTGCAAATGCTATCAAAGTTCTCCTGGACATTTGAAGAATCCTGAAATGTCAATGTGATCAATGGTTCAGCAAGAACCACCTTGATGGTGTCTTTGTCCTTTATTTCATCAGTTCCAAGTAAAGTAAAAAACTGACCATCAAAATCTTGGTCCTGGAACTGCAAATTAAAATCTTGTTCAATTGCAAAAGTCTCTTGTACAATTTGCTTCAATTCCTCTACAGTCTGAGGTATTCCTGAGGGCAAGGAAAGCTTGCGTATTTCTTCTTGCAGTATGACTCTGAGTCTGGCGGACATGATGATTCTGTAGTACGAAAAAAAGACATTGGTTAAGTGGAATTTAGGCATGCAAGGAATCAAAAGGTTTAAATTTTTAATTTAGATATGGATCACTTGTAAAGGAAGCCTCTGGGTGACATTTTTGTTTAACTTCCCGTGAAGTTTGAAAGTCATGTGAAACACTTAACTAATGACAGTGAATTGAGAATTCAGGAACAATTGAAAACAAGTGAACATATACTAAATATAAATACCTAATCTTGTATGGGTATGTGACGCTTCAGGGTGACAAATCGCTTTTTCTCAACAGTGTACGCTGCAAGAGGATAGGAGTCTGTCAATTCCAGTTGCCCGAGGACTGTCACTTGTTTTGTGGATTCCAATTCAAAAGCCCTAAGGTGCTCACTGTACCACGAATGTAGACACTTGACAGCAAATAAAGGCTGGCCATGCACAAAAAGGATTAGAATTAGTTCAACAAAATCTGGAAGCCCTCCAGTGGATCCATAAGGCAAAATCATTCCCACGGAGTAACTGGTGCCATGGCAGGTCACTGTATTGGCAACCTGAATGCATGTTTCTCCAGGAAACTTTTTTTGCACTGCTTCCTGTATGTTTTCCTTGAGGACATCCACAGGCACTGTGGATATATTTGAGACACTCAGGGCAGGTTTGAGTACATCTGTGCTGTGCAGATGGTAAGCCAGCATGAATTGATGCTTAACAGCAAGAGACAGTAAAATGTTTCGAAAACAATTGGTATGTCGAACGACTCTCTTGAAAAAGCTATGCTTTGCTTCGAAGCGCATGCTCCACAGAGCTACAAGCGGTCCAAAGGCCTTGATCAGTTGTGGATAATGCTCAAGAAAATGGTGCTTTGGCAGAACTTTAGCTTCTGGAAAAACCTGAAAGTATCTATGCCTGTGTTCGGATATCTTGGTGTCCAGGAATCTTATTGTGTCATCTGTGTGAAATGGAGAAACCACAAGCTCAACAATGTCTTTAAGATCCATTAAAAGATGCCATGCAGGTTCACTCTCTGGCACTTTGAAACCAATCATAAGGGGGAGCAGTCGCAATAAACTCCAATTTTCATGAGCGTTTCCACCTATGCTTTTCCGAGTGGCAAAGGTCAGCGGGATAGGCTGTGGGCTGTCAGCTTTGTCAGTCCACTTGTAGGGGAACTGTCTGATTAGGTCATTCAGTTGAAATAAAGAAAAGTATTTTTTCTTTATCAGAAGATCAAGGCACAAAGCCAACTCCAAAGGTACTATTCCTTCAAATAGGTCGTGGAGCAAGTCTGGTGGATACCCTGACAAAACATGAAAGTATTCCAATTTCTTAGTTAAGGCACATTGCCTTTTCACACCAAAGCAGTGAGTGAGAATTGGACTTTCTAAAGCTGTTTTAACATGAAAAGAATGTTCCTGCTTCGTTCTTGCTGGGAAGGCCCCAGTCCTCACTTCTTTGACCTGAAACTCAGACAGCTTTCCCAAACAAAACCTGCAGACGTGAGATCCTGAAAAGCTTTCCAAAAATCCAGCGAGTGAATGGGCACCTAAATTGTCAGCTACTACACTAACTATTGTGCCTTTGATTTTCTTTCCAAACAAAGGAATAAAGAGTCCTTCTTCTTCCAACTGGACAATGTCTTTTAACAGTGGCTCAAGCACTGCATCATAACCATACTTCTTTACATCTACAGCCTTACAAAGCAGCGCTAAATAAATTGACTTTAGTGTTGCACGAAACTGTAGTGGAACATTTGCCAATACCCAATACACAGCAGTAATCTTGTGCTTTTTCCGGGATGTTCCCAGAGGATTGCACACTTCAAAATCATCAATGTAAAGAAGAAGAGAAAGAGTTACATCTTCAGTAGATAAAAGTGCATTTTCTTTAAAATGTGTTCCATCAGTAAATGACTCGTACCGACTCTCATGAGTAGTGTATGAAGAGTTAAAAGCTTTCTCCTGTATGTCTTTAACACTTAATATTTGTGACAATAACTGAAGAATGGGAACATATTGTAAGGTTCGACCTTCCTTCTTGTCCAAAACGAATTCAACAGGTTCAACCACATTAAATTTCTTCTTAAAAAACTTCTGTCTTTTGTAAGATGTGGCAAGAGGACCATCAGCTCTTAAAACTGTGCTAACAGGGTTGGACTCATTCAACTGTTTGACTAAATCTGAGAGGACTGGCTCATCAAGCACACAGTCATGTTTCCTTAAACATGCGTTTACTGTCTTTTTTATGCCAGGACCTGACAATGAAGAGGATATAAACTGGAGCTCCGCTACAACTTCATTAATGCATTTGCTTGGCACATTGTAAATGCTCTCTAATTTTAACAGAAGGTGGCCCAATTTCAGTTCAATTTCATCCTCTTTCAATTCTTCTGTTTCATACTCTCCTGAAAAGGCATCTGCTCCTGAGCTCTGCTCCTGGACACTTGCATCAGAACAATGTGCTTCAACAATCTCATCTGTAATATTTGACTGTTCTATATACTTATGTACAATTTGTGCCCGAAAGTCCCTCGAAGAATGTGCTGTGTGCTGTCGGGATCTGTGTGATGCAAAGGTTCCATACACATTTGTGTAAAACTCGCAGTCTTTAAAGACACAGTGCACAGTTTCATTTTTCCTAAGATGAACTCCAAGATGTTGAAAGTAATCCTTCTCAGTGGAGAAACAAGAAGTGCATAGCTCACAGTTAAAAAAAAGTACTTCTGCTGTTGATTTGTCAATTAAATGTGTCCTTCTCAAATGCGATTTTAGGGCACTATAGGTTTTGAAGGAGCAAGGGCAATCAGCATGTAAACAGGGGATAAATTCACTGTGGTTGTGTCTTAATCTGTAGTGCCTCAAAAGTTGATTCGATTCAGGGGCAACAAAGGTACAAATCTTGCAAATCCATCCCATATAATCCAGATGCTAGATCTGAGTACATTCAGACCCTGAATGAAGAGAAAATTGGGTGGTCTCTCTGAGGGTGATGAGATTCGTCAAATACTGGTAGCAGTCAGGAGCTCTGCTTTCATTTAGTTGTATTTGCCTCTCTGTCCGTTTGTCTGTCCTCAAAAATGTAAAGAGAAAATACAAAATAAATTTGTGCGTCGTTGTAAATCTGTTCATCATAAACCATCGTTTGCGTCTCTTCAGAAGACTTGGATTTGGATTAGACCACTCCATTAGTTCTTTTACGATGCCTTTATGACATTTATTGGATCTTTTAAGTTTGAGAGGAATGGACTTTAAATGGAGGGACAGAAATCCCTCAGGTTTCATAAAGAATATCTTCATTTGTGTTTGGACGGTAAACGAAAAACGACATGATGGTGAGCACATGATGACAGAGTTTACATTTGTAAATTTGTGTTTGGGTGAATTATACCTTATAAACAGGCCGACTACAGCAAGCTGAGCTGTGGATAAAACAACTCTATATCGCGAAATCATGTTTCCATTAAGGATACATAGTCAAATTTTTATATTGTGATTTATCGTTTAACAATATAGCGTTTAGGGCTGAACGATTAATTGCATTTGCGATAATATCACGATATGATAAAACACGATTTCTTAACCGAAAAGACTGCAATTACAGTCTGGTCACGTGACACGCGAGAGTAAAGTCTGCAGAAGAAGCATCAACTTTGCACGTTACACATATCATATGCCTGAAAAAACTGTTTTTAATCTATCTAATATTGTGTTTATTTATACTATAGTCTACAATAGAGGTGGGAGAAAAAATTCTATCTCCAATCTTTCTGAATCGATTCTGAGCTTAGATTTAAACTGCAGGTGCGCTGTGGCGCTGCGTGTGTTTTAGAAACACCCGTATTCTGATTGCTTCCATTATCTCTGTCTCTCTCTCTCACACACACACACACACACACACACACACAATAAAATAATATTTTATATTTCATAACGTTCCGAAAAGTTGAAGCCAATTGCAATGACATTCTCGGGCTTCATGGTACAGGATATGCGAACTGTGAGAAACGTGCGCTTGATGTTACACTTGCAGTGTGTTTTCTCGCCCGCCGGTATTTTCCTTACAAATGCCCTACGAAGGCTTCGTTTATGTCGTTTGGAATGCAGTGTGTGCTTATATATTAAAAATAAGAAACTCACTGAGTTCAAATTCATCGTTTCTGCCGATAAATCGGCACCGATAGCTGATTAAAAACTATCGGTTGATTAATCGGTTATCGGCAAGTGCGGTCCAACCTAGTTATCTCTGTCGGTAAAATCCACTATCGGTCGACCTAGAGTTTCAAGTGCTCGTGCATGCGTCTGTGTAAAAAAAATTATGTTAACACCGCAAGTAATGTCTTGATGAATTAAACAGACAGGGCAAACTACATCTTATATTTCATTTGTGTGAATGCAGATCTCCCACTGTCTATGATGTCATCATTAATAATCAAGCAAAACAGTAAATCTGAGAAAGTGAAAAATCTTGCTCAGAATCAGATGCTCTTAAATAATGAAAGCACTCTTTGTTCATTGCTTGTAATGTTTTTTTTGTTCCTCTTTATGATTTACTAGCTTTTATGTTTTGCAGCTTAGTGTATATATTTAAAGTTATTAACAGGCAATTGTTTTAATTAAAATGTTATATTGGTAAGTTATTTTAATTTATAATTACACTTATAATTACATATATAATAATAACATTTTTAAAATAAATTAATAAGATTAATTAATAAGATTAATTAATAAGGAAAAAGTTCAAGAATTGTTTTGGAATCTGATCGTGACTCCCAGAATCGGAATCAGACCGTGAGGTACTAATAGTATTGTTGAATAATACAGAAGATAAAGAGTTTAAAACATAATTGCATATTCAATCTGAATATTGGTTAAAATCATTAAATAAATCACAATTAGATTTTTTTCCAAAATCATTCACCCCTAATATTGTTACACCCCTAAATAAATATGACTATATTGAGACACATTGTTCATGGGTGTATGCAACTGAAGAATTGAAAGAAGAAAATAAATTAGGCCACCATTGATCTGGTGATTAGATGAGTATATTTTTTTTCTGACAGCTGCATCAGGTGAACATACTTTTATTTTTTCTACAAGCAAACAGATTTGAGGAAGATTTGTGTGTCAAGTTAACAACTTAACCTCCACTTTCCTCACTACAACAATTGAAAGATATTGAAAGTTACATACCTTTATCCAGTGTACTTGATCCAGTGTCAAGAGAATAACCTGGTAAGGACAGTGTTATGATTAGTAACAGACCAATGTCAAACTCAAACCATAGCAAATAATTTAACTATAACTATAATTAAAAATAATTATAAAAAAATAATTAATTACATTTATTAATCCTAAGGCAAATGTGCATAATTATTATCGTCCACTAAAAGTGCTGTTTTCGCCACTGACAGGTTCAGATTGTTATTATAAGTGTCTGAAAACATTATGGAAAGGATCCCTCCAGAGATAGACCTTTTTGATGAAGAGTAAAATCCTTTTTGCTTAACCAGAAACAGCTGCATTAGAGCTACAATTAACATCTAGCTAACTTGCATAACACAATTAAAAAAATGTTTTGTCACTTTGCCCACATATTGGTCAAAATTGCCCACAATTTTGGTTTGAGATCTCAAACCCAGAACATAACCTGTCCCGGAGCAGGTTAGCCTTGGAGCACAAGTTAAGGTGACCAGATTTCTGAAGTGGAAACAAGTAACATTAACATTTCCTATTTGAGTGGTCAAAATGTCACTAAAACCTCATTTGTTTTTATCTTTTAATTAAAAAACAGGGACAATAATTTTTTTTGTATGTAGTTGTGGGCTCCCTATATTATTATTAACTTTAATAATTATTATGATTTAATTTGATTTTTAGGATTTTTGGTTTGGATTTAAAACAATTCAACGCACCCGCAAAAAAAAAAAAGAAAAAAAAAGATGAAAACAAGTGTTAATAGTAACCATTGTAAATCACAAGCCGTTCAAAAATTATAACATGACTTAATAAAGCACAACAAATATAAAATGATTTAACAAATATTTAAACATTTTATCCTTGCATTTAATATTTAAATTTTCACACGTTTATACTATATAAACATTTTAGGCTTATTTTAATCAGAAAATATGTGTATTCTGCATATGCATTTGTTGCAAGTGTAACGTTAATTGTTTAGGTTTTTTTATATTTATAGTTCAGATGTGTGGTAATCACTGTGTTGTGACTGCGGAACTTTTAGGGACAAAACAATCCCACACCCTGTTGAGACTGTTATAAACAGTCCCTCCAGAAAAATGCGGCTTTTTTTTGTGATTGTTGCGGGCAAAAATCCTTGATTATGCGGCATGTTTTCTTAAAAAATGCGATGAAAAATGCGGGAAAATGCGGGATATTTATGCAATTTTATGCGATGAAATTGCGGGAACTTGCAAAAACTGCGGTTCGATGAAAAAGAGAAAAAAAGCACTACATCACAGAAAGTGCTGGGAATATTTAAGTTCACATCTTGTTTTATTGAAGACCTTAATAATGGCTCAAATTTACAAAACATTGAGTCAAACAAGTTCTGTAGCTTTACAAAAGGAATATGCTACAACTTGAAAAATGAATAAATAACTTCCTGTTTTACAGAGATAGCTTTACAAAACAGACATTTGAGTGCTTCCAATGCACAAAGTGCAATCTCTTAAAGGGTTAGTTCATCCAAAAATTTAAATTCTGTCATTAATGACGTCCCCTCATGTCGTTGGACACAAATGAAGATATTTTAGTGTAAATCCAATGGCTCCGAAAGGCCTCCATTGGCACAATGTACACTCTCAAGACCCATAAAAGGTACTAAAGATGTCGTTACAAAATCCATCTCACTACAGTGGTTCTACAATAACTTTATGAAGCAACGATAATAGTTATTGTGTGCAAAAAAAAAACTAAATAACGACTTATATAGTGATGACCGATTTCAAAACACAGCATCATGATGCTATGAATTAGCGAGTCGATTCTTGATTCGGATCGCGGGTCAAACTCCTGAAATACGTGACTTTGGCAATCCAAACCGCTGAATCCACTCATTGATTCATAACGCTTCAAACCGCTGAATCGACTCACTGATTTAAACGCTTCAAACCGCTGAATCCACTCATGAGCTGTGTCTCATTTCGGAAGGCTGCATCCTCCGGAGGGCGCATTTGAAGGCTGCATGCGTCTGAAGGCCGTCTCATTTCAAAAAAGTAAGTAGGACACTCCGAATGCGACCTTCAAATGCGCCCTTCTTTTCAGGAAGTGTGCATGAGATGTATCCTTCGTTGCTGCAGATAACCCACAATTCTTTGCGTCGCCATTAACTACCATCATGGTTTTTAAATATTATTTGAAAAAATGGCGCCGCCGGCAGATATACATGCAAGCGAAATGTGGTGTTTAAACTTAAGTAGTTTAAAGCTTGTTTTTATTTTTAAGCTGTAGATAACTCAAATAGATAGTTGTGGTAAACAGGATTACAAGTGTTGTGATTTTTTTTTTTTTACATTTAGAACAGTACTTTGCTGTCAAGGCAAAACATTTCATAGTCATTTTCAAGTTATAAATAATTTTCATTCATATAACTGGTGTGAGAGGGCAACTCCACTGTGAACGTGTTGACATAGCAACGTGATACTTCCTGCCTGTGTGTCCTACGGAGGACGTCTCGTTTAATTCTGATTAAGGACACTCCGTATACCGCATCCTTCACAGGATGTGTCCTCCAGAGGATGCAGCCTTCAAAATTAAATGAAATGAGACACAGCTATTGATTCATAACGCTTCAAACCGCTGAATCGACTCACTGATTTAAACGCTTCAAACCGCTGAATCGACTCATTGATTTAAACGCTTCAAACCGCTGAATCGACTCATTGATTCATAACGCTTCGAAGCTTCATGATGATGCTGTGTTTTGAAATCGGTCAGCACACCGGGAAACTGCTTTGCGCGTCTTTTGCTGTTATTTTTGTTGGCAAATGGGAGTTTGCGCTTCATCATGGTTTCACCGATATCCATGTTTCTCCACAGGGTTTGCAGCTTTTCGATGACTTTCACGTCAGGTAATTACGTCACTTCAAAGCGTTCCCATGGCAATAGGGGGGAAATGGAGGCTCTTGTGTGAAGTAAACAAACATTTTTCAACTTTTTGCTAATATATATATGACTTTTTTTGCAATGAAAATGCGGGGATTATGAAATCATGCTAGCCCCGCATATTTTGCACACGGAAATAGGCAATTTTTGCGGCGAAAGTGCGGCATATTTGAAAAAATGCGGCCCCCGCATGAATATGCGGACTTTGGCTGATTATGCGTTAAATCACGCGATCGCATAATCGCGTTTTTCTGGAGGGACTGTTATAAAGCACATGCAAACAGTATTACTTTAATTTAACATGAATAGCTAATATGTTACTACCTTAAAAGCGTTTACGATGTTTCTTTTAATATTTGATGATAATGGCGCTGTGCTCTCGGTTACGTTCTTCACGAAGTAGTAGCAGCGCGCGTGACCAAGTAGAGTCAGCGAATCTCACAGCGCCATCTGCTGGTGAAAGTAATCACTACACGATTGCTACTACAACCAGCAGGCTGCTATTGGTTGGGCGCTTTTTTTGCAATATATCTGTGGGTTGTTTTGAACGAGTTGTAAAACGGAGACAGACAGCTCCAGTTGGCACAAACTAAACTGAAACAGACCTGCCTATCCACCTAAACCGGCTTCATTGTATATTAACTTACCCTGTTAAGCATTTATAATGTAAACATCCATTATTGATATAAAAATCGCATGAAAATCACACACAAACCATATACTGTCATAATCGTGTTTCATTACCTTTTTTGTCTCACGAATGTAAACGTTTTTCACGGAGCTCAGAACGAGAAAGTGTACAGGACGTCGTGCAGGGTCGCGATGGCGGGACTATGGTCAGTCACGTTCACGTTGAAGAAGCGCGTAAAATGATTGACAGCTGTAGAGATCGAATGAGCGAACAGGACAGGGCGTGGTCACTTTGAATGACAGGTGGATTGCCGTTTGTCTGTTAGCTATCACGTCACCTCAGCTCCAGCCACGTCCCGCCTTTTTGCCCATGTCTGTGAGTGAAATGCGGTGACGCGCTGCCAAGACTGCTGCAACAACGGCTGATTTTGGGGCTTCAAAAACTCTCTTCAGAGGGGTGCATCGTGAACACAAATAAACTGGCCAGACGTGAATGAATATATGTACGTGTTTTTATTCTATTCGAAACAAAATAATAATACAGATTATTTTGCACTCCTGACATAAGAAATGAACGTCACTGCAACCTATAGTGGTCAAATATCGAAGCTGGAGTCTTAAATCTTTCAAATATGATACTCAGTTTGTCCAGATCAGGTAAGAGATGTTTTGACGTGTTGAATATGCTGAACAATAATCTGGGACCGTCATCAATCTTTGAACGTAACGTTTAAGGGGTTTAACAAAAACGATCTACTTTTTACAAAAAGTTCGACCTCTGTCACTTGTCAGACACTTAGTAGCTACTATTATTACACACAGAATAATAGTTTGAGCATTTGTCAGTGGCAAAACTATTTTATCGGCACTTGCAACTTGCAAAGTTCCATGGTAACATTAGCACCTAGCGAAGCCAAAATTATATTATTAACGTTATATTCAAATTAGGCTATGTAAATACTCTTTTTGTACAAAAATTCGAAAAAGTACTAAAAACTATAAAGGTAATGTAAATAACCAACTACTTTGTTAATTGTATTCTTACCTTAAATTCAGTCGCCGTGTTCCTCTTCATTTAAAATGGATGGGGTTTCCAGACCAACAAAACAGGGGGGAAGTAATTGTTTTGTACTGAGTAAATAAAACAATGTTATCGCTTGTTGTGTATGTGTACGTAAGAAGATTGGTTGGGATTACTTAGATAAATTGTGTAAATTAAAAAATGCTCATTGTCTTGTGTTTTTAACAAATGCAGATGAATTCAAAACTAGATATATTCATGTAAAGATTCAAACGTAACATTTTATTGTTAATTTCACAGACTTAATTACGTAATATTTACATCCACTCAGATTCATTTTTTTCAGTGTATATACTGTACCTCTAGTAAAAATAATTCGGATTTTGTAGGGAGTCCAGGATGGTCCAGGCTTTACCATTGATTTTATGGCTTTAACTCTATCTTCATATCTGTATGGAGGCCACATACAAACATTGTCCCTCACCCAATTTTGGGGGACAACCTCAACCTCGTTTGTTGTCTCAAAGATTACGATATGATACATCGTCTGAAAAAACAGTGAGTTGTAGTCAATTTTAGACTTAATTTAAATGAACAGAAAATGTAAAAATTAAAAAAAATAAAAAATTCATATAAATGCAACTTACAAAGCATGTCCCACAATATAATCCAGAAATGATGGTGCTTTATACTATAAGATCAAGAACTACTGCTTCTCTAGAACTATGTACATTAATTGGTGATATTATTAAGATGTGTGAGACAGGGGGAAGACTGCAAATTAGTCTCCCAGGGGCAACCTCACACACTTTTGCCAGGGTCTTGTGAGCTCAGTACAGTGAATCACTGGTGACAAATTGGACACAATGAATACTCCCAGTTTTCTGGAGTCAAGAGGGTAAGTGTATAAAGCCTCTTTCTCTCTATACTCTTGAAACATTACATACTCTTTACCCCCATAAGCAATTATGTTTCTCACAGAAATCACTTTGCCATGAACAGCAAGGCAATCATCTTTGCTTGATATTCGCAGAATGACACCATCAACAGTAAGCTGTCTGAACTGATGTACTGCTTCATTCACTGTTTGTGGTACAGGTCCATTTTGATGGGGGCACATTAGTGATATTTCATCAGTGGAATAACAATTCCTTTCCTCATGTTCTGACAACCTGCGGATTATCTGTGCAAGTGGATTGTGAGGCTTCCTTACCATTCTCTTAAGCTCACCAAGAAAGTTTTCATAGGGGAAGCCAGATATGCTGTCCAAAGGACCATGCACTTTTACATCACTAGCAAGATGTACTAAGCCATGAATGTTGTATACCACCTGCTCTTTGCCATACAACAAGCCATAATGCTCAACAAATGATACCAAAAAGAAGTGAGCCAAATCATTCATTTCACTACAGTACTGTGAACTTGCCAAAATGTACATGGCAACAGACAACAGCATAAAGTTATCATAAACCTGGCGAGGCAACACACCCTTTAAAACAACAGGACCTGTGTACAACAACAGTTGATGAAATTCAGTTGCCTTCCAACGAAGTCTCTCACTGAGGGCCCTGGGCTTTCTGGCAAACTCTGCTGGAATGAACTCCTTCAATGCTACCAGTCTCTCAGAGATACCCAAGACTTGAATGCTTGAAAGTCTTGTACGCAGCGGGCCCACTGAACCACACCACAGATCCATTAGACGTCTCACTACACCCAAACACACAAGGTGCATATAATCGTGAGGAAATCCAGTCTTTTGGCAAGAATGGTAAATGCACTCTAAGAATTGTCAATAAAGCAGAAAGTGCAACGAGAGATACACCAAAACTAAGTGCCCAGTCAGTAATGCTGCTTCTGAGATCACTTTCATTGTTTGTTTCACAGGCATTGCTTGTATTCTCACTAACAGAGATGCCAGTAGGGTTCCTATCTGGAGGTCTGCTGTCAGAGGGAATGCCACCAGGAGGACTGCTACCTGAAGGGATGCTAAAAGGAGAGTTGTTAAGAGAATCAGTATGTTCATACACCTCATGATCCACTGATTTAAGAAAAGTGTCAACTCTTTTGAGGGCCCTTTTCCTAATATTGCTGCGTTCATTGTAATTCATCACCAGTGAACCGTGTACTGAGTCACAAATAAAATGTGCAAGGAATATTCCTACCTAGTTCAAGCTCAGGATGTTCACTACCCTATAATGAGAGAGAAAAAGCAGATTAGGATAACAAATTAATACATGAATTTAAAGGGATAACGTAGACTAACCATGTTCCGTACACTTTTCGCCATTCACCGCACGCCTACGCCCACTCCTCCGTTGTTGAGAGCCAGACAAGCATGTTTGTGTGATCATTCCCTAGGTGAATACCCATTGGACAGTCCACACTTTGATTGATGTCTTTTGGACCAATAATATTTGAGAAAAGTGGGGAAAAGTACCTCCTCCGCTGGTGTACGGAAGATGATGAGCGTTAACGGTGTTCCGTACAGGTTACAATGATGTTCCGTACAGAGCGAATAACTTGATTTCAACTGCGAAAAGTGACATTTATCTGATAAATTGTGAGCTGTGTTTATTTTAACTAAAGAAAACATAATTTAAATGAATAATAAAGGTGAATACCTTTTTATTTGGTTAAAATGTAAGTTAATTGCAGGTTCAATAAGAGAACCATGCGATCTACGCATGATTGTGTCGTGATATTAATTATGGCATGTGAGTTAAGCATGAACCATGTGAAACATTGGGGAATAATATTACCATATATTTCTGAAGGCAAACAATTTGCATTGATTACTTTTTTTTAATGATAAACCAATGTGTAAACTTCAAAACTCTGCCTGTCTCAGCCTGAGTGGCGCCAAGCGGTCATCGCCTGCAATTTAACGTTTAAAAAATCCCATTTAAAAGCATTTATTCAACAAAAGGTCATATATTTAACAATTTGTGATAACATAATATTCATTTAATAAAGACTGTAATACTCTGAGAAGCATGAATTAAATCAAAATGTACATTTTCGCTGCTCTTGTCATCTCCCCACACAAGCTGCACTCTGACGTGCAGCTTCCCCACCATCCAATTTCAAGCGCAGTGGGCGCACCATGCAAATTTACTGAAATCTCACTGGAACAAACGGCGGTAGGCTCTCTGTCTTGATCGGATGTGAAAGAGGGAGAAATGACGATGACACAGATATATAGTTTATGTATGACCAGGAAGTATTTACCCAGCGATCAGCGGTAAAAGTTCATCTGTACGGAACATCGTTGTGTACGGAACATGGTTAGTCTACGTTAGTTCACCTAAAAAGTTTTCATAAATCTTCGTAACACAAATATGTTTAACTGTGTCCATGGCTATGTCCAAAATAGCCCCCATACCCTCATTCACCATTCCCTACATTAGTTCTCTAATATAGTTCATATGAAAGGGATGAAGGAAGACGAGTAAGCGAATTTGGACAATGAATGCGCCGGAAGGGCTGTTGTTCATGCATAGTTTGTACACGCTGTTTAGTAATCATTAAAAATGTAGCCTCTATTAGCTATATTAGTAAGACGAAAAGATTCACCTTGAACTCTGTGTGAACCTTAATTAAACAACAGGCATAAAAAATGTATACCTGTATGGTCTTCTGGTGGGAAGCATGTTTGCATTTACCAAAATGTAATACTGTAAGTATTAATTGGGCGGTTTTGAATTTGATTGTGTGGGTAAAAATGGGTTAGGGCAGGTGGACTGGTTTGAGGTCAGTTTGGCGGTTTTCAAAAATATAAATTGTATAGTCTAATTGCTTAAACTAAACTGAAGGTCCTTTCACACTGGACGCGATTTTGACGCGCGAATTGGTTTTATTTTTTGATCAGCTGTTTGTGTAATGAGAGCTTTCACACCGAACGCGAATGTGCTGCGGCGAAAAAACGATGTTTATTTTTTTCGTTTCGATGTCGATTTTTTTTAACACTCGCAGCGACAGAAAAGACTTAAACCAATCACATACAAGGAAACAAAGGTGACGAAATGTCCAGTTGATGTCACTAGCCATTCAATCAACATTAACCATTGCCAGGTGTCGCATTTCTCATGAGATTACAGCTGTAGTTGTGTTTACAGCTGTACAGATGCAGCTGTGTTTGCCCACTATAGGCTACAGATATTATAATCAATAAATTTTTTTTTTTTTTTTATCTAATTACATCCGCGACTATGGAAAGTGAATGTGTTTCCGTCAGTACGACTGTGGCACTTAAATGTTTACATTGTGACTCAACTGGAAACACAGCAGCTCCGGATCGAGCCGTTCCTTTAGAGAGAGAGAGAATGTGTGTGTGTGTGTGTGTGTGTGTGTGTGTGTGTGTGTGTCTCGTCAGATGCGCTGCTACCGTCTCTGTCTGGAGGAGCTCCTCAAATTGTCCCATGGACATTTGAAAGTAAGTTCGGAACCGGCCATGATAAAGCTTTAGCTCCTGTAGATTAGCATCCTCCCCTCCAGACTCTCTGTTCTTTAAGACTGGGTGCAGCCAAAACCTTCTTCTCTGTCTTTTAAAGAAAATTAAAAGCTCGTCTCCACTGAATGATTACGTGTCCGTGTTTCTCAGCTGTCGGTGCGAATGTTTTGGAATGTTGGAGCTCTGAAATGTCGCAAACTCGCGTCGCGGCTGGTGTGAATGGTTTTGACGCGAACTATTCGCACACGAAATATTCGCTTTTTCGTTACGCGTCCGGTGTGAAAGGGCCTTCAAGTGCGCATGTACTCCATAAAATCAGTCATCATGACACAGGCCAACGCAGAGTCAGCTGCCGCTGGTTTTGACGTTGCCGACGACAAGCACGCACTTTCAGCCAATTAGTGTTCAATGGGCAGACGCACTCATTCATGACCAACCAGTTTTTAGCACGATAACTCATAGCCGTGTATTCAAGTGATCGCTATGCCAAAGTGGGATAAATATACATTAACTTATCTACAGTAAATAGTGTGAGAGTGATCCAACTCCCATAACGTGAATTACACCTGTGACTCGAAGACTCTTTATAAATATAACCGTGACTCCTGTCCATCGTCATACACACACTCAGGACATGTGCAACTAGCAACCCCGACAGCTGCTGAAATAGTTTATGTTCTATGTATTTCACGAAAGACATAATGTAGTTTTTTCAAAGCAAAGCAAAGCGCAACACAAAGGAAAACGTATTGTTGTTTTTTTTAGTAAATCATGGGCCAATTTTCATTTTTGGGTGAACTGTCCCTGCAAAGGTACATCTTTGTGTCTGTGACCACCAGTGTGCTGATGACTGCTGAAAATAAGTAGACTATTAAAAAAAAGCTTAACATTACTTCACAAATAAAATGTATTGTTTAAATTGTTACCAGCTTTTATCTATTATTTAGGAATAAATGTAAAAATGTGTAAAAACTAACTTGATTCAATTTATACTTGCTTTAATGAATAGCACATTACAGTGTAAAATACAAAAAAGAATGTATTTGGTCTATTTTTATTTAATGTTTATTTAACCACAAAACAATTAAGTGTAATAGGGAAATACATTTGCATTTGATATATTAAAAACATATGAGGACTTTGCCTCGTTACTTTTTTACTAAAAATGTACTAATTATCTTTAATGTATTTGCCCTGTTTTGATCTGTTACCTCTGAATTTTTCCTTTCTTTTCATCAACATGTTTTAAGGAGATAAAAATGGTACTTATCAAACTTGAGTGGTATAGCAATAAAATTATATCACATTATTTAGTTTTGAGCGTTTTTTCTTGGATTGAGCGGGTTTTGTTGAGCTTTTGGGCTGGAAATCGTCGACCCAATCTGGCAACACCGCTGTTGAATGTACAACGGCTGTACACTCCGCGGTGTAATGTGGGATTGAATGAGTGCACTCAATAATGTCCACTATGGTTTCGGACACCAATACAAATGGCTGTCCCCTCAAATAATTCCTTATTTAAGGATATAGGGGGCGATTTCGGACACAGACAGTGTCTAACTTTAAGTTAAGTTAACGTACAACAGATGAGAGCGGCAATACATGACACAATAACTCGTTTACGTTGCTATTTAAATACAATAATACATCAATTCAGAACAAAATAGATGTAAATTACTCCGGCATTTTTACCTATAATGTAACGAAGACATTACCGCAGAGATTGTCTCAGAAAACTGAATTTTCTTTCACAGTCACATCTGTCGTTTACAGCAAAGTAATGCACTCATAATAACACATCCGACTAAAACTGGTGTGTTTTACCAGTTTCATTACCAGTTTAACGAATTTTAAGGAAAAAAACATAACTTTTGAAAGAGAAATAACCTTAATTGGTTTTAATAGCTTACCTGGTTGCAGCAGAGCTCGTCGAAAACCAGTTGAAACCGGAATGAGTCATTAGTATGCAAGTTCCAGGCAGCAGTCTCATTGGTTAGATTTAATCACGTGCCAAACTTGTCTAAACGATATTAGTACTTTTTTGTCTTATTCTTTTTGCCATTTAATAAATATTTAATGATTCATCAGTCATTTATCGGTTTCCTGATGCATTATGATGCGTGTCCACAGTTATCAAAATCGGTAAATGTGGTAAAGATGTTCATATTTTTATTTTTAAAATAGACTACTATACATATTGTACTATACTATATTATATTAGGCTACCTTGGCAGTATATGAATTAACCTGTCTGCCAGGGTGTTTCTCTTTTCTAATAATCATTTTTTCCTCTATTTTTCCCCTCTTTTGGAAAAAAAATTTCTTATGCTATTGGAGCAAATAGATATACAACATCGGTCCCCACATAAAAAAAAAAAAAACAGCTTATAAATCAATGTTTTAATAAAAATATAAAAGTCTTAAAGGTTTATTTGAAGGTTAAGATTAGGGGTAGGTATGGTTAGGAGACAGAAATTAGCACAGTATAACTCTGTAGTAAGTCCCCACCATGACATAAAAACAATGTGTATGTGCCCTGGTAAAACCTCCAAAAAATAACTTTTAATATCAATACTTTTCACACTTTACAAATAAGAAATATCTGAATTTACGATTTATAAAAATATTTAACCACTATTTTCAAGACTGCCCCTCCACGCCAGACTTAATTTTCGTATTTGGTGACTGATTTTCAAAATTAATTTCAGAGCAATAGATAGATAGCTATAGATTCTTAATTTGTGATGCAGTGCTAAACTATAACACACGCTCGGATTCTTTCCATTATGTTTTTATACAATATACAATATATATATATATATATATATATATATATATATATATATATATATATATATATATATATATATGCATTTTAGAGATTGAATTCAAATAAAATATTAACATTACTGCCCAAACTACTTCTAAATAGAATGTCTACATAGATATTTTGAAAAGTATGAAAAAATGTGTTTCAGATCCCTCAAACCATATATGGAAATGGAAGAGTCCTTATGGTCACCGGTGGAGTCTACATGTCCTCTAGTGGAAAACATCTTACTGAAAGTTCTTTTTTTTTGAGATATCAACCTAAAATTGGTACAGAACTTGTTCAGATTTACCTTTGATTTTCTTGAAAAATGTAAAGCAAAATGCAAATATGCAGTGGTGGGGTGTACCCAGGACAGGTTTGAGAACCACCTTAGAACATTACAGTTTTTTCCAATTGCCCACACTAAAATTACATGCACAGCACAATTATTTAAACTGACACACAGAGAGCAAAACCTCTACTCAATTCTCCTAAAGTCTAAACACTTTTTCTGCTTTACACACATTTTGCAATTCAAGATGGCACTTTTTAAAAGTACTGAACATGGTTCTCTGCATAAGACACAACAATCTGACATAAAGTCACATGTTTGCCATTTCAAAACACTGCCATTCAAAATGACACTACATGAGCTAATTGGCCAATACATGAGCCACCTGGTCAAACACCTCATTGGTTAGTTGTTAACACTTAGGATGTTAGTACTATGAAAAGACCACTGGTGAGCATCTTTTTTTCTACAACAACAACAATGGAAGACGTTGCGAAAGAAAGAGGAAGAGGGAGGATGCAATTTTCTTTTTCAGTTTACTGTTTTTTTGTGAGCGTATTTTTGTTCAGTCCAATGTAAATATATCTACTGTGCATCTGTTGCACTGGCTTGTTTGATGAAAAAAAAAAAGAAAACAATTTGAATTCATGGCGTTGAAGTCCCCCAGTTGAACGATGGAGTCTCCAGTCGGAGCACTTTCCAGCACCCCTCCCAGAGACCCCAAGAGGGCCGGGTACTCCGCACTGCCGTTTGGGCCGTAGGCACAAACAACAGTGAGAGACCTATCCTCGACCCGAAGGCGCAGGGAAGCGACCCTCTCGTTCATCTGGGGGAACTCCAACACATAGCGGCTGAGCTGGGGGGCTATAGGCAAACACACTCCAGCTCTCCGCCTCTCACCATGGGCAACTCCAGAGTGGTAGAGTGTCCAGCCTCTCTCAAGAAGTGTGCTTCCAGAGCCCAAGCTGTGCGTGGAGGTGAGCCCGACTATCTCTAGTCGGTACCTCTCGACCTCCCGCACAAGCTCAGGCTCCTTCCCCGCCAACGAGGTGACATTCCACATCCCTAAAGCCAGATTCCGTGTCCAGAGATCGGGTTGTCGGGGGCCCCACGTGACTCCTTCGGGATGAGCCCAGCCAGACCCCATGGGGGGAGGCCCAGCCACCAGGCGCTCGCATACGAGCCCCAACCCCGGGCCTGGCTCCAGGGTGGGGCCCCGGCTGCGCCTTGCCGGGCGACGTCACGGTCCTTGCTGTAATTGTCATCATAAGGGTTTGTGAACTGTTCTTGGTCTGTCCCGTCATCAAGGACCTGTTTGCCTTGGGAGACCCTACCAGGGGCATATAGCCCCAGACAACATAGCTCCCAGGATCATTCGGGTACTCAAACCTCTCCACCACGATAAGGTGACAGTTCAAGGAGAGGTGTGTAAGCTATATTAGTCAAAATAATAATAATACATTTTTTTTGTTTGTTGCTAAATTAGTCCAATAAAAGTATTAATCCAATTTTCAGAGGTTGCAGGTGACTGAGAATTTCAGATCAAAAGTAACCTGAATAGAAATTCTCAGTCACCTGCAACCTCTGAAAATTGGATTAATACTTTTTTTTTGGACTAATGTATCTTACATATCTGGTTTCTTTTGATCTAATTGATTGCTACTATTTTTGTAAGGCACAACAGTGTAAATTGTGTCAGTGTCCTAGTATATTTCCATCCTTATCCAATATATGAATTTACAAATAAACAGTACATGAAGATTGCTCTTAGTAATCTAGAATAAGCTTTTGATTCATATCAAGGTTATTGATTACTAATGAATGACCAGAATTACTTGTATTACCTTATTCCTCAAGTTCAGTGTCAAAGTTCAAGAAGAGAATTTTATCTTAATAGACTGGTGCAGGTATGATGTCACTTTGTAGGCCAACTGGCAGTTAGCATTGCACTGGTTCCCTCCAGAAATTCCCAATAGGATTTTCCCATTGGCTTTTGGATTATCGCAAAAAACAAGCTCTTTGATCAACAAAAGTGAATGATACACTGTAAAAATAAATCAGGTCTCCAATTTAACATTTTCTAGTGACTGGTCACATCTAAAAAAGGCCAAATTGAATTTCTGTGAATTAAATTGTATCAATTCTAATTCCGGCTTGCTGCACACGGGCCAGATCTGGCCCACACACCGCAAGCCACAACTCAACCTAATACCGGCTTGCTGCATACGGGCCAGATCTGGCCCACACACCGCAAGCCACAGCTAAACCTAAAACCGGCTTGCTGCATACGGGCCAGATCTGGCCCACACACCGCAAGCCACAGCTAAACCTAAAACCGGCTTGCTGCATACGGGCCAGATCTGGCCCAAACACAGCAAGCCACAACTCAACCTAAAACTGGCTTGCTGCACACGGGCCAGATCTGGCCCATATGACCGTAACCATTGCCAGAACTGAGCCATATGTGCCATAGTTGGCCCAGACGAGGCCCGGATATGTATGCTATCTGGGTAGTGGTCCACGGACCGACCACAGTTTGGGAATGACTGGCCTAGAATACATCAATTATTGTCAGGTTTTTAGGCCAATCACTGTTGATTAGGCCTATTTCATCCCTAACTAAATTATTCAACTATATCCAGGGAAGCTGTTTTATAATATAGGTATTATATAGGTGACTATAATTCATGAATTAATAATAAATAATAAATTAGAGTTATGTTTCCTTTATTACATTTATAGTAACCTTGAGGGACCCAGCTGTGGTGGACCGTCCAGCTCCAGTGGTTCTGCAGCTCCACTATTGTCCTGGCTTTAGCTCTGGCAGCTTTCTTTGCCTCTTTTCATTTTTCCTTTGTGAACGTTTTCCTCTCTCTGTGAGGTCATTAATCGCTTTCTTCTTCCCTGTATCTCTATCTTTCCTCCATCTCTCCCTTTCTTTCTTAAGGTATGCCTCTCTTTGTTCAGGGTTTGCATCCCGGCGTTTTCTGTATTGCCGTGCACTTTCTGCCGCACTCAGAGGCATGTCCTGACAACAGCAATGATGTTTTTTTAAACTACAAAATATTATCTACAGCAGATGTTTCTATAAAATATAATATAACATTTCTATAAATTACAATATAAACTACAAATGAATGCTAAGTATGTCCACCCTGTCATGTGTATGTCCACCCTATCGAGTCTAAGGGGCCGACAGGGTGGACATTTTGAGCTTCAATTAGCATATTAGCTTGCAGCAAACTGTGACTAGCTAAATAGTTAGTCTGGTTGTTGAAGAGAATTTGGTATATTTAAACTTACATAATTTGAAAATATTGTATTTTAACCTCTTCTAGTATATATTATGCCGACAGGGTGGACATGTTAAGCTTAAAAAATATTGTTTTTATTACAAAATGATCAATACACTCAATTTGAGTAATATCTTATTTAACAAAATATTAATAGGAAAATATTTATTTTTTATAATTTGACTATTTTACTCTCATTCAAATTTAATGAGCAGTGCCTGGGACATAGCAAAATAACATACATCCTCTTATATTATTAATATTCTGAACAGCAGCTATGCTAATTATTTCCCATTTGCTTTTCTGTTGTTATCTCGGGACACTAGTCCCGAAGTAACTAGTTCGTCAGCTCCAGTTTGTATCAGCCTCTCATGGAGACTTCAGATGCCCCAACACCTGTGATGAGACGACTCGACGCCTGTGAAGAGACGACTCAACGCCAGCGTTGTTATGCCCTAAAATAATACATGATTGATTAACTTAACCTAACATTTTTCTTTAACATTCTCTTTCTAACATTTTTCAATGTACATTTATGAAATGCACTTTCTGTGAAGCTGCTTTGAAACAATGTGTATTGTGAAAAGCGCTATACAAATAAATTTGAATTGAATTGAATTATACAAAACTAAAAAAAATCTTGAAAATGTATCTAAAGAGCCAAGTAATGCTTCTGTTATGAATAAAAAACTGACCCTAATACAACACACCCTTTCATAATCATTTGCATGTTTAGTTATCATGGCAAATTAGTTATTTATGTTCAGGACACCAAAAGGCACCCTACAGTGATATTGACCATTATATATATATATATATATATATATTAGAAACTGGAGCAAGTGTGAATTGAGTCTGTGTTCACTCATTAGTGTTTAATTAGTATTTGTTTAGTATTTTTTAAATTAGTAATAGTGTTTAATTAGTATTTTTAATATTGGCAAAATACACTGCCTCTCGTGTGTTTCAAGTCGGACACATGTATGAACTCGGCTTTATGAACTCATACACTCTTTTTAAGATGTTTGTTTTTATCACATTTGTCACTGTTATAAGTTTAATATAGGGATTATCTGGTAAAAATAGTGGACAGACATTTCTCTGCACTTCTGTGATTATAAGACAGCAGAGTGTGAACGGGACTTTTATTTTGGTGTGGCGATGTGACGTCATAAGGCTGCGCCGCGCTCCTGCATCTGTTGAGATTCGCCTAAAGAAAGGTTTGTTTTAAGCATTTCATCTGTTTAAATCGATAGAAACCGTTCAATGATTCATAATTTATTAACAATTGAATATAACATTCAAGTAATGCTTTATCTAACTTTAATGAAGGCTATTTTGTGGGAGTAAATCGCATCCACACCGGTAAAAGATGCGTCTCATTTCTCTTCCTCTATCGTGAATCAGTTCATCATAAACACGAGTTCAGTCTCTGGCCAGTAGTGATGGAGAAACTGAATTTTTCGAGACTCCGAGTCAATTGAATCAAAAATTTTGCAAAATGATTCAGTGATTCGAATCGTGACTCGAATAAAACGGTGTAAATGAACGAGAACAAACACTAACATGTGTTATGACAACTTTAACAAACTAACTGCTAATGTTTTCATGAAAGTGCAATCCTTAAAATAAAATCTGTAATTCATTAAATATCAAATGTTGATCATAAATGCCACGATGTGTCTGTAATCCCTCTCTGACTCTTACCAGTGACTGAACTACTGAACTGATTGAGACACTCAGAAATTGAGATTTGATTTTGCTTTCCTTTCTGTTTTTTTATTTTTATATCATCTTAAACAGGACAAACACTAAGATAAACTCTGGGTGAAGTGACTGAGATCCACGTGACACTATTATAAAGATGGAGTTTATTAAAGAGGAGAGTCAAGACATGAAGATTGAGGAAACATTCAGAGTGAAAGATGAAGAAACTGAGGAACAAACAGAAAAAGAGGAGAGTGAAGACGTGAAGATTGAAGAAACATTCAGAGTGAAAGATGAAGAAACTGAGGAACAAACAGAAAAAGAGGAGCGTGAAGACGTGAAGATTGAAGAAACATTGAGAGTGAAAGATGAAGAAACTGAGGAACAAACAGGTTGGTTTCATTCTCAAAGCTCAACTCACTCATTTGATCATTATTAAAATCTCCAGCTCTACAGAAATAGAGAATATACAGAAGTATAATCATACAACGATTTAATACTTAAGTACCCTAAACAAAACAATAATTTAGTGTTTTAAACCCAATATCTACTTGCTATAAACATTTTAATATCCCTGAACATAAATAAAGGGTAACTAAACCCTAAACCAACTTTTTTTAGTTAATGATCTGTAATACTGCGGCTTTATTAATACGCCTTATTCACCTACGTCACTTCCTTAAACCAAACCGAGGCTGTGGGGTACAGAAGTAACGTTGGCGCTCAGCAGCTTCTGCCATCACGTTACTACACTGCCGCCGCATTGTTGTGTTCCCAGATGTACATCGTCAAATGAGGACGTGTTTGTTTCCAGGGCAACGCTGATGAGAGCTCGGAAGACTTGTCACAATAGACTGTAAAAAAAAATGGAGGTAGTGTCCGTGACGTAACCCATAGGATTCTCATGAGCCGTTCTGAAGCGCAAAGTAGGGACGCGATAGTCTTGGCACCATCTTGGCAGCGCCTCACTCCCGGATAAATGAAAATGGGCAAAAAGGCGGCACGTGGGCGGAGCTTAAGTGACGCGATGACTAACAGACAGCAGATAAACGGCTATCCATCTGTCACTCAAAGTGGCCACGCCCTTAATTATGCAGAACTTTAATGCTTTATATAATGTAATAGTGTATAATGTATAAAAAAATTCACCCCCCTCACAGTCGTCATGAAGGGCAAAATTAGCCGTATAGACCAAAACCACAATTTGTACCAGGCTGTAAACATGTTTTATAAACGGGTCCTAGAAAAAACAACATTAATGATGTGCATCTTTACACAAAACATTGAGCACGTTTACATGCACACCAGTAAACTGCCAACGCAAGTAAACCGCGTTTACATGACTTAATTAATAAATCGGATTATTTCCTTGAAGTGACGTGAAAAATAATAATTTCCGTATCTGACTCCGAGTATTCCTAATGTTATGTCAGTTGTAATAAAGTTAAATAAAGCTTGCAACATGTGGAAATGTAGGACTCATATTATTCTCTCGTGCAGTTACAGATGCAGCGTTTTAACTAAACCTCTTCTACTTCTGCTGCATGAGATGAGAACACATTTTTGCAAATGTTCTGGGTCTTAAAGCCCTGTCCAATTTTCAAAACCGCATCTTTTTCTATGCGGTTTGGCCATTCGTCCACGCTTAAATGCAGTATCCAGAGACTGAAACCGAACTTTTTTGAAAACTCTGGCCAGGGTCAAGATTTTTTGAAACTCTGGTTGCACTGGTGTCATGTGGACAGTGAAACCGGAGATTTTGGCTTGTTGCGTCAGAACCGGAACCGGCAATAACCTTATTTCCAGGCTTCTGATTGGCCAACATGGCTTTATGGTTAGGGTTATATTGCCACTTGTTGGTTTGGCATGCTCTTGACAGCGCTTCCTAGTGTGTAATGCGTTTTCATGTGGACGCAATTTTATTTTTATTTTTTTAAACGGCGGAGGGAAATACACGGTTTATAAAAATACCCATGTACGTGTGGACTAGGCCAAAGAGTCTGTGTTTGTGACATATTTCCTTCTTTCTTTCATACAAAACGCTCGCTCTGTCTGGATGCGTTTAAATCTGCTCTAAGGATGCGTTCCTGTCACGTTTCCCACATGCGCACTTCAATAAGCCCACAGAAAGCAGGTTAATGCGTTTACATGCCGCGCAAAATCGGGGTAAGAGGCAAAAAGCTACCTGTGTTAACCTGTTTATGTTTAAGCCGTTTATGACCGTACTCCGATAAAAGAAAACGGATTACCGCATTTACATGACCATGTTCGTTGTCGGCTTATTAAGCATAATCTGCTTAATAATAATAATACGTTTTATTTATATAGCGCCTTTCCCAAGCTCAAGGTCGCTGTACAAGAAAATACATACGTAAACATAGTATCAATGAAGAACAATGTAGAACATAGACATACAAATATACAGGGAAGAGGGGGGAGGAGAAAGAAAGAAAAAAAAACCTAGGCAGAGGATGGTTGGAAATATACTGTAATGTATGTTTTTAGCGGTGTCGCGTAGAGATAGAGGGAGGGAATTCCAGGCTTAAGATGTTTATTTTAAAATATTGAATTGCGATTCATTCGATTCTAAGCATTTTAACTCGATTATTGACCAAAATCAACGATTCAAAAATACATGTTTCAAGATCGATGCATTGAGAAAACGAGTGAATCGTTACACCTAAGCTGAGGCTGTCAGGTGATTTTAATTTTTTTTAATTATCTGTGGGTATTTGATATGAGACTCAACTAATCTCTGCGACTCTCCATGTGGGATCCTTGGAGAGTCTTTGGCCACTCAGACTATCCTCCTCATGCATTAAAGGGATAGTTCATCCATAAATCACCCTCAAGCCATCCTAGGTGAATATGACATATGATCTTTTTTCAGACAAATACAATCGTTTTTATATTAAAGGGGTCACGAACTGGCTTTTAAAAAATAAAATTATACTGTTGCCTGAAGTCAACTTATGATGTTCGGATAGTTTTTACGTTCAAAAACATCATAATGAATAAGTAATATGCTATTTTATACCCTGTTATTTTAGTTGAGCCTAGCTCCTGAAACGCTTGCTTTTTATGGGCGTGCCGCATTGAAAACCTTGAAGTAAACGCCCACAGCTATGATTGGATTACAGTTTTGCATATTATAATAAGCTTCAGCTCCCCCATCAGTACATGTGGGAATTGTTTTGAAAGCGTGTGAGAAAAAGATTCGTCCACAGGGTTCACAAAATGTCTTTATCAAAAAAACACAATTTTTTTTACTTCTCATCCACCCGCAATTTATTGGAATGCTATTTTTATTGGCCCGTCTGATCAGTGGATATAACCGCAAACTGCATCACTAACACACACACACACACACACACACACACACAAGTGCACACGTGCATCAGCAAAACTTCACAGCAGACAAATCAGCATGTTCAAAGCTTCAGCTATTGTATTTTTTATTTAAATATCAAGTCAAGACACTGAATAATGCACATCAAGAAAGGAATGTTATTTCACTATTTTAAGCCCTATTCGGACGGGATTAGTTTAACATGGGGAGGTGGGGGTAAAGTAATTTTACCTCAGGACGTCTGTAATATTAATGGCCAATTCGCACGGGATAAGACATCTCAGTAAAACTAGCAGAATTGGGAGGGGTAACTCACTTTACGCACCAACGTAACCTCCTTGTCGTCATGTGCGTTGCTTCCTGTTTTCACGTGAGCAAACACACAATATGTGTGTGTGTGTGTGTGTGTATATATATATATATATGTGTATATAAACATAAACATTTAGGTCCAGTTTGGATTGTATTGGTAATAGACACTTACCTAAAGCTAAAAGAAGTGTTGTGCCTCTAAAAAGTGCTTTCGATCTTATTGTTGCTTTAAATTGTATGCGGAAAATACTGGAGGTTTGCCACAGAGTTGTCCCACCCAGTGACGCCGCTACCACCACGCGCTGCGCGTAGGGCACCAAGTGCTCCGGGGAGCACCACAAGAAAATGCTCTCTCGACCCTCCCGCGGCTGCAAAATTCGCGAATGCCGCCACTGCGGGCATCATAAAGTGATCGCGCTTAGGGCACCAAAGCGGCCAGCGGCGGGACTGGTCCCACCACCTACAACGAAACCGAGTGCTTCTTCAAGCGCTTCCATGCTTGCAAAACGCGCCAAAACTACTTTTAAACAGGAAATGATGGAATTTTACCGTACATTTTTACACCGGGTCTATTCGAACGGGATTAGTTTTACCCAAGGTCATTTTTCCGGACCTTTTTACAGAAGGTAAAAGTCTCCGTAATCTTTACTGACATTGTCCGTAATGATTACCGAGATGGCACATTCGGACGGGACTAAAATCACAGAGAACCTCTGGTAATAATTACTTTACCCCCACCTCCCCATGTTAAACTAATCCCGTCCGAATAGGGCTTAAGATAGCCCATCGGGCAGGCCAGGGATACATTTTGGACGTCGGGTTTTGCAAGCCCTGGCCCGTACATGTTCTAGTCTGATCTCAAAACACAGGACAATGAACCAACAACACCTCAAATACAAAGGATACTCCAGCCTGTGACAGTGTGGTAAGTTATGTTTAGTTAGACACATAATCAGTAGATATCAAACGATCTGTAACAATGCAACACTATCACACATAAAAAAACCTGTTTTACTCACATTGGTGTGTTGCTTCATTCCTGTTGGATCCAAATGGCACAGCATTGTTTTTAATCTCAGTCTGTCTGCAAATCCAGTCTTGACCTGTGTCTTGTTTACAAACGAATCCACAGTGAAATGAACAAGGAAGTTTTCAGCTCTGAAACTTACAGAATATTATTATATTACCATGACATTTTATATATCGAAAGTTGATTTCTCAATTCATGACCCCTTTAAAAAATGTCCTGTCAAATCCAAGCATTATAGTGGTAGTAAATGGCAGCCCAAAATTTGAGCCAACAATGAGCATCCATCCATTACAGAAAAGTAATGCATACGGCTCCGGGAGTTAATAAATGCATTCTGAAGTGAAACGATGGGTTTGAGTAAGAAAAATATCCATATTTAACACTGTATAAAGTTAAATATATAGCTTCCTGCAGACTGACTTCTGGTGTAAAGTGTTGAAAAAGTGTGAAGCACTTGAAAGTGCTTGAATTTCAATCTAGGAACCTTGAAATGAATAATGTAAAAACATTGGACTATTTCCGCCACAATACCATTGTTACAGTTAGCGCTACTATATTAAATCCACGGTGAATGTTGGTGAAAACTTGCAATGTATACTTCTTATACCTTTCATATTTCTAATACCTCTTGATGGGTTCAACATTTCATTCAGTAACGTTAAAAAGCTTTGCTGAATAATGTTTGATGATTGCATTAGTTTGCATGTACTTGATCAAAGCTTCTATCACTTGTTTCTGCTTCTTCTTTGTTGTGTTACGATCCGGAGATTCTGTACTGATTCAGAAGATGTCATAGCGTCCCCTATGACACCAGTGAAAACATAGACTGCCGGAAACTCCCGTCAATGGCGGCAAAGCATTGTGTCATAAATGATAGAAAATCTCATCAATGGCATGAAAAGTTATATATGGGTGATATAGATTTTTGATTAAAAAAAAAATTTAATCACGGAATCCAGTCACAAATGGAGCTTTCTCTATAAAGTGGAAGGTCACAAAGTTTTTGGATGAATAGATCAAAATAATGAATAGTCCATATCAATATCTTATTTATTGTACAGTGTCTGTGAATATTAAAGCTCATAAAGACAGAAATCTGAGGTCTGTTTGTTCTGCCCTAAATGAGCGCTGCGGTTTTGTCTACTACTACACAAACTGTTCAGCATCTGCTGTTTCACTATATGAGGGCACATGAACTTCATCTGTAGTGTCAGTCACTTAATGAACAGTTTACCGTTCAATTTGATAAAACTTTTGACATTTGTCATTTCATATACCCAGGAAATCACAGGTCTTTATAACAACCAGTCAAAATAAAAGTTTGCGATAACATGAACTAATAAATATATTAGTATTGTACATTAGAGCTATTGTACTAATAAAAACTTCTGTTAAATCACCAAACTCCAGCAAAAAGCATGATTGTTGGTCAAACCGCCCAGCACTACTCCTTCCTTGATCAAACACACCTGTAAAATTCAACCCAACCCCCAAATTTAACTTTAAATCTTCAAGACTGTTTGAAATTAAAGGCAGGCGTCTTTCATTAAAGCGTAACTCTGCAAGACAGTGGCCCTCCAGAACCAAAGCTGCCCACCCCTGATCCCTAGGATAGGATAGGTTATATATCATACTACCCTATACCCTGCTATTGATGCTTTAAATGTCTAAATTGTTTTGTGTCTGTTTTTGCCCTAGATCTCATGGCATTGAAAGAGGCAAGTCATGTACTTAATGAAAGGAAAGAAAAGAAAGCCCATTATGATAAACATCATGATTTCATGACTGGAGAAAGATCGACACAAGCTAAAAAGACTTCCTCGCAAAAAAGAGCTCAAAAGACAGGAACTAAAAGTTATTCCACCTGCCAACAGTGTGGAAAGAGTTTCACACACAAAGGAAACTTTAACGTTCACATGAGAATTCACACTGGAGAGAAGCCTTTCACCTGCCAACAGTGTGGAAAGAGTTTCAGACGTAAAGGAAACTTTAACGTTCACATGAATATTCACACTGGAGAGAAGCCTTACACCTGCCAACAGTGTGGAAAGAGTTTCAATCATAAAGGAAACCTTGAAGTCCACATGAGTATTCACACTGGAGAGAAGCCTTACACCTGCCAACAGTGTGGAAAGAGTTACAGACATAAAGGAAACCTTGAAGTCCACATGAGAATTCACACTGGAGAGAAGCCTTTCACCTGCCAACAGTGTGGAAAGAGTTTCAGACGTAAAGAAATCATTGACAGGCACATGAGAGTTCACACTGGAGAGAAACCTTTCACCTGCCAACAGTGTGGAAAGAGTTTCAGACGTAAAGGAAACCTTGAAGTCCACATGAATATTCACACTGGAGAGAAGCCTTTCACCTGCCAACAGTGTGGAAAGAGTTTCAGACGTAAAGAAATCATTGATAGGCACATGAGAGTTCACACTGGAGAGAAACCTTTCACCTGCCAACAGTGTGGAAATAATTTCAGACATAAAGGACACCTTGAAGTCCACATGAGAATTCACACTGGAGAGAAGCCTTACACCTGCCAACAGTGTGGAAAGAGTTTCAGACATAAAGGAAACCTTGAAGTCCACATGAGAATTCACACTGGAGAGAAGCCTTTCACCTGCCAACAGTGTGGAAACAGATTCAGATGTAAAGAAATCCTTGACAGTCACATGAGTATTCACACTGGAGAGAAGCCTTACACCTGCCAACAGTGTGGAAAGAGTTTCAATCAACAAGGAAGCCTTAAAGTCCACATGAGAGTTCACAACAGAAAGAAGCCTCACACCTGCACTCTATAGCCGCGTTTCCACCGAAATTATCCGGAACAATTTGTACCAGGAACTTTTTTTACAGGAACCCTGCGCGCGGCTGCTCCTCCCAGTCAGCGTAAGACAGTAATAATTTTTGCGCGACACTGTCTGCAACAATAACAAGTATGGAGGAGATGAGAGCAGCGCTGCTTTTGGTAGTTATGTATTGTTTTAATAAAGAGGTCATTAAAGGGGTGGTAAAACACATTGTTTTGAAGGCTTGATTGTGTTTGTGGGGTGCACTGTAACATGTGTTCATGCTTCGTTTAAAAAAAAAAAAAACATTATTTTTCATATATTTGACATTTATTCTACACTGCTCTGTCCCTCCTTGTAAAACGGTCTGATGCTTTCCGGGTTGTATGAAGCCAGTCCCTCAAAAATACGCAATGGGCTCAGATTGGTTAGCTGGCCCAGTGTGTTGTGATTTGCTAACCGCAGTGCACGTTTGTCGGAAACGTCACGCCCCTTACCGGTAGACTGTGCTTTGGTCAGTATTAGAAACGATGGCGTCAATAAAACCACACCAATCTGAGCCCGAATCAGACCCAGAACATTTTAGTAAAGATGATCGAGCAGAACCTGTTCAGTCCTAATGAGTAAAGACTGCGGGTCTATAGTGATCGCTACTGAATGGCACTGTTACTTTTGTATTTTTAGAACGATTATAGCCAAATATCTGTCGCAAGAACTAACCCAAAACACTAAACACTGGCTTTACTATAGTAGCCAAATCACACACAGAACCATGTTTAGCATGCCTGTAGATAAATAATACATAAAAGCTCTAATCAAAGAATCATTTACACTAATGCCAAGTTCGCTGTTGAGATTTTAACGTTAGTGTTTGTAACGTAAGGTGTTCGTCGGATAACGTTAAGTATGAATACGCATTTAACAGACTGGTTTGCAGAACAGTGTTGTCATCTGTTTACTTCCTTGCTACAACCTATTACAGGAAAACACATCGATGAAAAATAAATCAGACTTACAGGTTGTGGCCCGTAAACAGCTTCTGTTTGTAAATCCAGCTTTCAGGTCAAGCCGTTGTGCATATCCTGTATTGAACTCGCGAACATTGTGAAAGTTTTCCTCCGTGAAATGTGCTGCGGGAGGGAGCCCCGCGCGCGTCGTGCATTCACACACTGGCCGCGTTTGTCTCACGCAGCTGACGTTGTGCAAATCCGGTGTTGAACTCGCGAACATTGTGAAAGTTTCCCTCCGTGAGATGTGCTGCGGGAGCCCCGCACGTGCCTGTTCCCTTCTGTCTCATACACATGTGCATATAACATGCTGTATGTTAAACGCTCTGCAACGCACCCCTGTCCCTATGAAGGCTGAACAAAGCAAGTACCCCAGACCTGCAATCCGGATGAATATAACAGCGTTTCCTCGGCATCGCGGCAACAACACTCCAGCCTAACTATACCACAACAGTGCCGCGATACAAAATGGCGCCCCCGCCCCCCCTATTTAATATTCTCGGAGGAGGGGTTTATGTAAATATTGAGCCTAGTGATGTCACCAACCCTGGAGGAATGTGTGTAGTCACCTACTGGCCGTTTGCTGTAGTTCTTAGAAATGGATTTCTTTAAAAGCAAATATCTCCCTTTGCTTTAAACTTTGAACGTTGTAACTTTGTAGATGTTGTTTATCCTCAAGCAGCAACATTACACGCTAGCTAAAGTTAGAATAGTGAAATCGTGGTTTACCACCCCTTTAACAAAACGGTGGAAAAGAGACGAGCACTGATACTAAAGCGTATTCTGAAAGCTCGTAAAGCTAGATTTAAAATAAGACAACGCATGTTATTATCAGCTATTACGGACATTGACCGTGAGATGGCTGAGATGAACACGCGCCATCAGACAGAAAGAGCAAGACTGATATTTACTGAACGCAGAACAAATCTCGCGAAAGACTTTTAAAAATGTCGGTTGAAATAAAATGCTGCGTGAGTTCAACCAATCAGCATGTTCAGCATCCAAGTCCCACCCCCGAAAGTTCCTGAACTTTGAAAAAGTACTAGCCCGGGAGCAGGGCCGCTTGGAGGGGGAAATATTTACCCGGAACTTCATTTAGACCCTGGTTCCTGCGGTTGAAACACACAGAGTACCAGCCCAAAGTTCCTAGTTCCTGGGGAAAGTTCCTGCGGTGGAAACGCGGCTTATGTGGGAATAGCTTCACACGGAAAGTAAGCCTTAGGGAACACATGAATGTTCACACTGGAGAAAAGCCATTTACATGTGATCAGTGTTGAAAGGGTTTAAGATGTAAATGAACCCTTAATTACCACATGATAATTCACACTGGAGAGACGCCATTAATATGTGGTCAGTGTGGAAAGGGTTTCAGATTTAAAAATAACCTTAATGCCATCTTTAGACTGCATGATTTTAAAACTGGTCGGATCACAGTTCTATGGATATGTAGTTCTTTATATATATATCACCATTTGCCAGAACCATTAGGTGGTTTCCGTAAGAAGCATTCCCATACAATTCTCTTCCATTGCTCCATTCTGTTCAACAGCACTGCATTTATCCATTCTGTGTTCACATCATTTATTGGTCTTATTGTTTCATTCATTACTTTTCTTTTTGGTTATTAGTTTACTATCCTTTGGAAGTGCATATTCATTACTAACATTATTAATCGTTGAAGTATTTACTCTTGCATATCTATTGTTAATAAATTTGATTCATTTTATTACACTGTGTCTTCAATGTGTTGATGATCAAAGACTCTACTAGTTGTCCAGACTCACAAATCCTTCAGATAAATCAGCTGACCAACTCCCTTTAATTTACATTATTTCTGAATTATTGAACAGTTCTTTTGGGAGTGTTCTTATATTGGGAGTGTTGGGTTGGGTTGGGGGGGGGATTCATCTGATACACTCATAACCACACCTTAAGTGACACATGATCTAAAAATCACTACATCATCGGTGAATTGAGTAAAAATCACTACACCGTTTACTTTGAGGTCCATATATTCATCTGTTGCTACATTAGGCCCATCAAAATGAAGTGAAAAACTAAGAAATACTGTTGAACGACTCTTACAGGCCAAAATACGCTACTAGTCAGTGGATTTTCGGCAGACAGTCAATAGATACAATAGATATTACCGACACTCAGGCGCGGATTAACGCACAGCCTAGGGGCCCCCCGTGGCCAGATTTTTTTAAATATTTTTTTTTATTCAGCTCGAACAAAAATAAAAACGCTGAAGATGTGCTCTCCTAATCTAGAGGCGCACTTCATAAACTAAGCCTTTCTACTCGCCGCGGGAGTTTTCCTCGTGAATGTTTACATTCCTCCAGACGCGCGTGTGAGCGCGGCGCTACAACAGCTGGCTGAACAAATAGCTGAGACTGAACAAAGGTATCCAGACTCTCTTTTAATCATTCTTGGGGATTTTAACAGAGCAAATCTCTCCTGTGAACTGCCAAAATACAGACAGCACATGTCCCACCAGAGACAGTAATATACTGGACCACTGTTACACAACAATAAAGAATGCATAATACTCCGTCCCACAGACAGCTTTGGGGCTCTCTGATCACTGTGTGGTTCATCTTATACCGACCTACAGGCAGAAACTGAAATCAGCTAAACCGGTAATAAGGACTGTAAAAAGATGGACTAATGAAGCAGAGCTGGACTTACAAGCCTGCTTCGATTGCACTGATTGGACTGTTTTCGAAGCTGCTACCACTGATCTGGACGAGCTCACAGATACTGTTACATCATTCATCTCCGTCCTACCCTGCCTTTCAAAAGTCTTTGAAAGTCAAGTCAATAAACAGATAATAGGTCATCTTGAGTCACATCATTTCCTCTCTGATATGCAATCTGGTTTCAGAGTTGGTCATGGGTGCACCTCAGCAACACTAAAGGTCCTAAACGATGTTATAACAGCTCTCGACCAAAAACAACATTGTGCTGCTGTTTTCATTGACTTGGCCAAAGCTTTCGATTCTGTCAACCACAGTATTCTCATTGGAAAACTTAAGGCCCTGGGTCTCTCAAACACGTGCCTTTCCTGGTTTTCTAATTATTTCACTGACAGATTTCAGTGTGTTAAGTCTGAGGGCTTGCTGTCTGAGCCTTTGGCTGTATCTATGGGGGTGCCCCAAGGCTCGATTCTTGGCCCAATGTTATTCTCTGTTTATATTAATGATGTCGCTCGTGCTGCGGGCAACTCTTTTATTCATCTCTACGCAGACGATACCGTTCTGTACACTTCAGGCTCAACATTGGACAACGTTTTAGAAAAACTTCAAAAGAGTTTTGAAGACATTCAATTAGCCTTCTGTGATCTTCAATTGTCTCTAAATTCTAGTAAAACAAAATGCATGATTTTTAATCGGACACATTCTGTATCTTCGTGCCCAATAAACATCACCACCTTGAATGGGTCTAAGCTGGAATATGTGGAGAAATACAAATATCTAGGGGTCTGGCTAGACCCCTCGCTTTCCTTTCAAACCCACATAAACCATCTTCAGTCAAAGATCAAGTCCAGGATCGGGTTTCTATTCAGAAATAAAGCTTCATTTACTCTTCCTGCAAAACAGGCCCTTGTGAAAATGACCATCATCCCAATGCTTGACTTTAGTGATGTTGTATACAGAACTGCTTCTAATTCTTTACTCAAGAAATTGGACGTTGTTTACCACAGTGCTATTCGCTTTATTACTAAAGCCCCATACAACACCCACCACTGCACTCTTTACTCACTAGTTGGATGGCCTTCGTTACACAATCGGCGCCTAAATCACTGGTATCAGTTAATTTACAAGTCCATACTAGGCAAAACACCATCTTACCTAAGCACTTTAATAACCATATCAGTGCCTGTATTTAACCTGCGCTCGAGTAAATATATCTCTCTAGACCCCACAAAATCCCGCACCTCTTTTGGCCGCTCTTCTTTTAAATTTTCTGCTGCAAATGATTGGAACACTTTACAAAAGTCTCTCAAATTAGAATCCATTGTCTCAATCACTACTTTTAAAGTTTTACTAACAAATTTACTGACAGACCACTGTACATGTTGATGCTTTTAGCGAATATAGTCGTTGCTTTTTTGCACGTACCAAACTAAATGGCTGTTATTGCATCTATTTGCACATTTTTATTATTATTTTTTTTTACACAATGTCTAGAACTTTTTATTTGAAATTTGAATGTCTTCTATATTTATGACTGTGTATTTGAATGTTGGTATGTCATGTGTAATTTCATGTCGCCTTGTACTCTGCGCCTTATCTTGGCCAGGTCGCGGTTGCAAATGAGAACCTGTTCTCAACCGATTTACCTGGTTAAATAAAGGTAAAATTAAAAAAAAATTAAAAAAAATTAAATAAATCATACATCAGTTTCTGTGAGGATGCATGCATTCCTACCAGGACATTCTTATCATTAATGATAAACCATGGTTTACTGGGAAACTCAAACAGCTCCGTCATGCCAAAGAGGATGCTTACAGACGTGGGGATAAAGTATTGTATAACCAGACCAGAAACAGACTGACAAAGGAGATCAGAGTTGCTAAAAGAAGCTACTCTGAAAAGCTGAGAAACCAGTTATCAGCCAACGACCCGGCTTCAGTCTGGACAGGCTTGAGGAACATTACCAACTACAAGTCACCATCCCCCCGTTCTGTAGAGAATCAACAACTGGTTGAGGATCTGAATGCATTCTACTGCAGGTTTGAAAAGCCCAGTCTCACACCACACACCCGCTCTGATCTGCAATTCACACGTCCCCCATCACCTCCTGCACCCCCTCCTGTCATCCAACCCGAGCTTAAGCTCTGTGTGGAGGATGTGAGCCGAGTCTTCAAAAAATAGAAGACTAGGAAAGTTTCAGGCCCAGACAGCATCTCATCTGCCTGTTTGAAAGCCTGCGCTGACCAACTGGCCCCAGTCTTCACGCAGATCTTCAACAGATCATTGGAGCAGTGTGAAGTTCCCTGTTGCTTCAAACGCTCCACTATCATTCCCGTCCCCAAAAAACCCAAAATCACTGGACTTAATGACTACAGACCTGTCGCTCTCACGTCTGTGGTCATGAAGTCGTTTGAAAGACTGGTTCTGGCCCACCTGAAGGACATATCACTGGACCCTTGCTGGATCCTCTTCAATTTGCCTACAGAGCAAACAGGTCTGTGGATGATGCAGTCAACATGGGACTGCATTATATCCTGCAACATCTCGACAGACCTGGGACTTACGCAAGGATCTTATTTGTGGACTTCAGTTCGGCCTTCAATACCATCATGCCTGATCTTCTCTCAGCTAAACTGACCCAGCTCTCCATGCCACCCTCAATCTGTCAGTGGATCTCCAGCTTCCTGACAGACCGACAACAGCTCGTGAGACAGGGGAAACTCACATCCAGGACTCTCACTATGAAGCTCTGTGAAGCTCTGTGAAGCTCCTGAAATTTGCAGACGACACCACTGTCATCGGCCTCATCCAGGACGGAGATGAGTCTGCTTACAGACTGGAGGTTGAACAGCTGGCTGTCTGGTGTAGTTATAACAACCTTGAGCTCAACACGCTCAAAATGGTGGAGATGATAGTGGACTTCAGGAGGAACAGCCCAGCTCTCCCCCCACTCACCATCATGAACAGCACTGTGGAAGCAGTGGAGTCATTCAGGTTTCTGGGCACTACCATCTCTCAGGACCTGAAGTGCGACAATCACATTGACTCCATTGTGAAAAAGGCCCAGCAGAGACTGTACTTCCTTCGTCAGCTGAGGAAGTTCAACCTCCCACAGGAGCTGCTGATTCAGTTCTACTCGGCTGTCATTGAGTCTGTGTTATGCACTTCCATCACTGTCTGGTTTGGTTCAGCTACCAAATCTGACATCAGGAGACTACAACGCACAATCCAGACTGCGGAGAGGATTATTGGTGCCCCCCTGCCAACTAGGGGTGGTTAATCTGTCTGATTTCCCGATTCGATTCGATTACGATTATTGAAGTCCCGATTATTATACGATTCTCGATTAGCGATTATTGATTTTCCATTTCACAACAGTACACGAAAATACACTACAAAGTGATTGCAGTATAAAAAAAAGTCAGCTACTGAATTACTTAACTCTTTTATTGAGTAACAACAACTCAAAGCACTTGTCGTGTAGTGTCGTGTAGTTACACAGAAATGAATACATCACATTGTGTTGTGACTCATCAAGTTGAACTAAACAATAACAAATAAATGAAAGGCTTATTTCCTTTAGGAAGTAGATCAGAACCAACATACTGTAGAAATTGGAAAATTTTCTACTGTAGAAATTGGACAATTTTCTTCTAGAAAGACAACGTGTTCAGGTGGAGGAAGACTGCAGGTTGCAGTCGAAACATGTCAAGGTAAAGAAGAAGTTTTTTCTCCACCTAAACACCTTGTCTTTCTAGAAGAAAATTGTCCAATTTAATCATTAAGAAGACAAAATGAACATTTTTGAACAAATTACTGTAGCTTCAGCTTATATACTGTACTGTAGAACACAGTGACAAAATGTCAAGAGTGATGGATGCGGTGCGCGCGTGAGGGGGGCGGGAGTGCGTGGACCGCTCGAGCTCCTCTCGTTCGTTTCCTGACGTGAGAAAGACAAAAGGGGAAAAAACGACAGAAGAAAAACGGGTTCGTGTCGGAGGAGTGTCGAGGCCCGTTCGGTTCCGTGAGCGGGAGCCGCGGGTCGGTGCAGCGGAGCGGCGGTGTGTTTCCAGCATCAGTCCGGCTGTGTGTGTGTGTGTGTGATCCGCTCATCGCGTTCTCAGGATCGCCTTTATTCCCGCGAATGTGCGCGTCGATGTGTGTCGCGCTCGCTCATCTGAAGCGCTCATAAATCTGCGGATTGAAGGCGTTTATTCGGTGTTTGTGCGCGAATCTGAGCCGTGCTAACGCGCTAATGCTAATGTGCCTGAGCTCCAGAGGAGGCGAGGCGGGAGGATTTCTAGAGTGTTCCCTCAGAATCATCTCAGCATTAACGACAGATTTACATTCATCTAATGAACACACACACACACACACACACACACACACACACACACACACACACAGTGGTAGTGTCAGGTTTAGATAAATAAAAAAATCGATTTTTGAAAATTTAATGATCGATTCATGCTCGTCCATAACATACTCGCGATTAATCGATAATCGATTTTTTTCACCACCCCTACTGCCAACCCTCCAGGACCTGTACTCTTCCAGAGGGAGGAAGAGAGCAGGGAAAATCATCACAGACTCCACCCATCCTGGACACCGTCTGTTTGAACTGTTACCATCAGGACAGCAACTCCGATCACTGGCCACTAGAACATCTAGGCACAGGAACAGTTTCTTCCCACAGGCCATTTCCCTCTTGAACAGTTAAATACACCCCCCCTTCCCTAAAGTACAATACTCTGACTGTTTAGTGCCATCAGTGTCTGATAAACTTTGGAGCAGATAAACACATACAAAATTCAAACATTTGAAAAAAATTTCCAACATTTTAAATGATAATAATCCATGACTAAATTTATTGCAAATATTTCTCATCACTAAAATGTAGTGATTCAAACTAATGTAGTGAAAACAGTGACCATATTTCTGAAATGGAAACCGGGGACATTTCCTATTTGAGTGGTCAAAATATCACTCAAATCTCATTTGTTATTATATTTTAATTAAAAAACAGGGACAATACATTTTTGAATGTTTTTGTTGTTGTTGTGGAGTCCTATTATATTAGTATATTATTAACCTTAATAAGTATTAGGATTTAGTTTGATTATTAGGATTTTTGGTCTGGATTTAATACAATAAAAAACACAAAAAAACAGACAAACAATGAAAACAGTTAATGGTAAGCTTACCATTGTAAATAAGCAGTTCAAAACAATATTGTAATATGACTTAACATAAACAAAACATAAATATGATAAATAAAACTATTCAACAAATATTCTAACATTTTATAATTGTATTTAAGTTTATACTATATAAATTATATATTTTATAATTTATATATTTTAGAAATATGTATATTTTAGTCAGAATTATTGCGTTCCTATTCTATTGTGCTCTGTCTGTTTGGCGCGCGTGCACGCGGCGGCGCTCGATCACGGAAGCCTGAATTTTAGCGGAGATTCACTTACAAAAGCTGATCCTCTCCAGACAGCAAATTGGACATATTTGCAAGACTTTCTAACATTTACAGATGGAGAATATACCTGTGAAATGTAAGTTATGCACTGAGGAAAGCACCACATCTCAAACGCATTAAACACTGCAAGTAGGCTTTTTGTAAATAGGCTAGGCCTATATCTGTCATCTCTCAGAACATCTGAAAGGGCAAGCTGCTTTAAACTATAGGCTACATGTTAAATATCTTACCAGTTATTTTGAAGCCCTCATTATAAAACATTATTCATGTTCAGGACAAATTGTATCATGATTCATGCACTTTCCCTGCATCAGCTCATTCTGTTCCGCTATTTTTCAGATGCGTTCGTATAAATCTGCTCGAGAATGCTCGCGTGGCTTTGCTTGACTATTTCTTTTTGTTTCGAATTGTTTAGTTTAAAAATGAACATTTCAAACTTTCTATTCTCATGTCTGTGAGGCCAGTATAGCTGCTGAGTTTGGGTTTATTTGAGACGCGCTCCAGTTCATGTACAAAGTGTGATCACGATTATTGTCTGCTATTGCCTATTTGCTTATTTATTAAATCCAGGCAATTGAAACACTGATTAAAATTAAGATAGGCTACAATTTATACAAAACGAAATTAACTTTAAAGAAATTCAAAATCATTTCTTACCCTATGTCTTCGACTTTGTCTATGCACTTTTCATAAAAGCCTAGATAAAATTTAAAATAGCACTATAATATTTAAACATAAATATTAAACAAATTAGCTACATTTAATAGCTACAACAAGTACAGGCAAATTTCATGTCAGAACTGGATTTGAGTGAAGGTTGTTTTACTGGTGAGCGCGCAGTTCATGAGTGGAGCATTCGCTTGGGCCGTGAGATTGAGCTGAGCGTCACACCGCACCGCTTCGCTCATTACAGGCTCGTTCTCGTCAGAACCCAAAGCGGAATGTAGCTTTTGGTCGCACTACGCCGTATTAATTTGCACATTTATCTTGAACCCCCTCACTGAAAGCATAACTACCGTAGTTGATAGAGTAGCTGGTAACTGGTAGATCTGTAAACTCATCTTTCAGGCATTTGACCGAGCAGGTTGACACTTCAGCGTGAGGAATCGGGGGTGTGGCGTGTGAAACCAATCAAATGCGTGTGTCTCACGGCCAATGCGTGAGAGTTGGCAGCTCTGAATATGAACTCAACGCGTTTAATTACACGTTAAGCGTTTTCCTCCCATAGAAAACCATAAGAAAACGCTTAACGTGGCTTAATGTAGGCTACTAAGACAGTGTTATTAAGAGACCAAACTCAGGAAACATAACAAAAATACTATTCGATAGAACTGCTTGTGCTTGGTTTGTTACCACAGTTATCTGCGTGCTTCCTCAGCGATGAAGCTCCACAGTTATGTGCGGCTATCTTTCCTTAAACTCCTCATGATCCATCTTGACGACTGCAGTGCAGGCAGATTGCGCGCGCGGTTGTGATTCTTCTGGGAGGGCGCACGCATGCCGCGCGGCCACAAATAAACTGATATGGATTTGAAATTATTTTATCAACTTGAATTACAGGCAAGGCATATTTTTGTATATGCATATTTTTAGGAACACATCTACATTACACATGCATATATTTATATATATAGGCCTATATATGTCTATATTTGTTTGCACGTGAGTGTTTAAAACGTGTTTAGACCCGTGTTCTCCCTTGTCCGACCCGCACCCGTATCGACACATTAGGATGTTTTTCACCCGTTTCAGCAATATTCGCGGGTCACCCGTCGGGTACGGTGCAGGACTCTGCGTCTGGTGACCCTATGGTTGATCCAAGTGATTGACAGGTGATGCCAGGCGGCATATGACAGATTGGGTCAAACCATCCTGGTATGGGGGAGACTCTGGGTTTTTAGGATAATGAAATTGAATAGCCTACTGAATATAAAATTCATTTTATGAACTTATACTTATATTTTCCTGAAATATTTATCAAATAATTATTTTTAAAGGATTTTTTGCATGGATGCTACTTTTTAAATATATGTAGGCTATATTTTTAAATCTCACGTACCCCCAGGAGTGCCTTCACGTACCCCCATTTGAGAACCACTGCTCTACAGCCCTGCTGGGGCTTGGCCCTGTAAAACTGCTTGCAGTTCTTGTTTTTTCTTTTGTCTTTTTCACACTTGTATGACAGAGATTAGAAAAAGAGAGAGTTTTCTGCATACTGCCTAGCAAATCTAACTCCTATCAGAAGAAATGGAGAGCTTGAGAAGCAGAGCGGTCTGAAGACAAAAGACCTGACGGTGCACCTGTGGCACATCTAATTATAGCCTCTGATGCTGGCGCATTCTGATGATGTCACTAAAAGAGGCTATAAAAGTTCATTGACGTGTTGCACACATATTCACAGCTGGTCATATCTAAAGACAGTCCCATAGCACTGAATTGACCTATCGGTAAGCCCTTCCCCTCGAACGCAGATAAGCCAATGGCAGTTGAGTATCAGTTGCGCTGGGACCGGAACTTGGACATCTTTAGGTGTCAGCGCCATAGAGAAACATTGGAAAATCCGAAGCTCTCATCGGTTTGATGATGTTTATGCTACAAAAATGCTAGAATGTTGTGCCTGAGGTACTGTAACACTGACTCCAGGGATCCTGAGAGGATTTTCTGGTTGTCATACTCTCGTTAAGTTACGATTAAAGTCCCTGCTAACATACAAACCTTAATAACTAACTGTTCTCACGTCATGTAACACTGTAACGTTAGGTCAAAAACACGAAGGTCTACATTTCAGTGCCTCTCCATATTAAACAGGTTATATGTAAATTCATTTAATTTTATATATGTTTAAGGTCTACATTATCTGTCCTACTAAGGAGGACTCCTATTTGGTATTATAGTCTACGGGTAGTGAAAGGAAGAACTCGCACTTAGTTTATCGGAGTTGTTTTGCAGATACAAAGTTTACCAGTTATTAACTGCACCCTCGGAAAGGCATACGGTCTGTGTATATGTTTGTTTACTGTTAGTTGTATGAGTGTTTTTGTGTAATTTGCTGTGTATGTTAATGGTAATGCAACGGAGAAAGATAGTTTGTGAATGAGACGTTAATGCGCACTTCTTAGGCTTTATTTGTTCAGCTCTTACGATGATTTTTTGGAGTGAAAAAGGACATAATAAACTTGATAAACCTTCAGTTAAGTTTGGCCATCATTCGGATGGGATATACGCTACATTCTGTGTCCAAAAACATCTTGGGATAAGGTTTTCACAATGACAGCTGTCATTGTAAGATATAGCAACTTCGTTTGTTTGTCCGAGTTAGCAACAGTAACTAAGGGGGGCGGGGCTTACCGATAGCTCAATTAAGCGCAGCATTAAGCGTAGCTTTTGAAAGGGAGCAGCCGTGAATGAATCGGTTGAATCTCAATGATTCACTTATTAACGGGGACTTGCTGCCACCTAATGGCGGTTTTAATTTCACATTTAAAGTATCTTTTCATGTTTTAAAACATTTCAAATAACAATATTCAACGTTTTATGTTTTAAAGGGGTCATGAACTGGCTTTTTTATTTTTTTTTATACTGTTATCTGAGGTCAGCTTATGGCGTTTATGTGGTTTTTACATTCAAAAACATCATAATGAATAAGTGATAGGCTATTTTCTGCCTTGCTTTTGAGGCTCTCTGAGAAACACTTGGATTTGATGGGCGTGCTGAACTGAAGACTTGGAAGTAAACGCCCACGGCTAGGATTGGATAATATTTGCATATTTAATGAGCTTCAGCTACCGTCTGTCCCAGGAATCGTCTGGGGGAAATGCTCAGAGAACTCGCAAAATATCAAACAAACACTAAATCTCTCTCTCTCTCACACACACGCGCGCGGGGAGACAGACACACACACACACACACACACACACACACACACACACACACACACACATCCTTGGCTGAACGAAGGCTTCTGGTGGGGGTGTGGAGTCGTAGAATCGAGTCAAAGTAAGCAGGAGCTGAGTGCGTGGTGGCTCTGTAGGCAAGCGTCAGCGGCTTAAACTTGATGCGAGCAGCGAGTGGTAGCCAGTACAGAGAGATGAAGAGTGGTGTGACGTGGGTCCTTTTGGGCTCGTTGAAGACCAGACGTGCCGCTGCATTCTGGATCATTCGAAGTGTTTGGATCGCACAAGAGGGGAGTCCAGCCAGAAGCGCATTGCAGTAGTCAAGTCTAGAAATAACCAGGGCCTGGACAAGAAGCTGTGTTGCGTGTTCTGTTAGGAACGGTCTGATCTTCCTGATGTTGTAGAGCGCAAACCTGCAAGAGCGAGCTGTCTTAGCAATGTGATCTCTGAAGGACAACTGGTCATCAAATGTAACTCCAAGATTTCTGACTGATTTTGAAGGGGAGATCAGGGATGCACCTAGCTGGATGGTGAAGTCATGTTGCATAGTGGGGCTGGCGGGAAAGATGAGGAACTCAGTCTTTGCCAGGTTGAGCTGTAGGTGATTTTTACTCATCCATGCAGAGATGTCAGCCAGACAGCTGGAGATTCGTGCAGCTACTGTGGGGTCGTCTGGTTGGAATGAAAGGTAGAGCTGAGTGTCATCCGCATAGCAGTGATATGAGAAGCCATGTGCCTGTATGATGGGACCTAATGAAGTAGTGTAAATGGAGAAAAGGAGAGGTCCAAGCACTGAGCCCTGAGGAACCCCCGTGGTCAGTTGATGCGCTTGGGATTCCTCTCCTCTCCAGGCAACCTTGAAGGACCTACCTGTGAGATAAGATTCAAACCAATGGAGCGGAGTCCCTGTGATGCCCAGTGATGAGAGGGTGGACAGAAGGATTTGATGATTTACCGTGTCAAAGGCAGCAGATAGATCAAGGAGGACGAGGACTGATGATTTGGACTCAGCTTTAGCTATCCGCAGGGCTTCGGTGACCGACAGTAATGCAGTCTCTGTGGAGTGGCCCCTTTTGAAACCGGATTGGTTAGAGTCCAGCTGGTTATTCTGTGAGAGGAAGGATGAAACCTGGTTGAAAACAACTCGTTCAAGAGTTTTTGCTATGAATGGCAGGAGAGAGACAGGTCTGTAGTTATCTATGAGTGATGCGTTTAAAGTGGGTTTCTTAAGCAGTGGAGTTACCCGAGCCTGCTTGAAGGTGGTAGGGAAAGTGCCAGTGCAGAGCGATGTGTTGATGATGTGTGTGAGTGCAGGAAGGAGAGTAGGAGAGATGGCTTGAAGGAGGTGTGAGGGAATGGGATCGAGAGGACAGGTGGTAGGATGGCTGGAGAGGAGAAGTTTAGATACTTCGGCCTCAGTGAGTGTGGAAAATGAGGAGAGAGTATGTTCGGTCGTGGAAGTGGCTGATCTAAAATCCACAGTGTGTGGGGGTGAGAACTGATTGCTGATAGTTGTTGTTTTGTTTGTGAAGAATTGTGCAAAGTCGTCTGGAGATAGGGAGGTGGTGGGGGGTGGTGGAGGAGGACAGAGCAGTGAGTTGAATGTTCTGAATAGTGTGCGTGAGTTTGAGGTGCTGCTGATTTTGTTTTGGAAATAAGAATATTTAGCTGCGTGTACTTCATTCGAGAAGGATGAGAGCAAAGACTGATACTTAGCTATATCTGATGGGTGATTTGATTTATGCCATTTCCTCTCTGCTGCCCTGAGTGTCGTCCGATGTTCACGAATAACATCAGATAACCAAGGGTTAGAGGGAGTAGCTCGTGCTGGCCTAAAAGAAAGAGGGCAGATATCGTCTAGACATGAAGTTAAAGTGGAGCATAGAGTGTCAGTTGCAGTGTTAACATCCATAGAAGAGAACTGTGTGGATGAGGGAAGGGAGGAAGAGACAGCAGAGGAAAGATGAGAAGGAGAGAGCGAGCGCAGGTTTCGTCTGAAAGTAACTGGTGGAGGAACTGGTGGTGTGTGAGTAGTAAGTTGAAGATTAAATGTGATGAAAAAGTGATCTGAGATGTGTAGAGGTTTGACCAAGATATTGTCTGTAGAGCAGTTGCGTGTGTAAATGAGGTCCAGCTGGTTACCAGATTTGTGGGTATGTGACGTGATGAGGCGTTTGAGGTCGAATGAAGCTAGGAGGGAGTGGAAATCTGAAGCATAAGATTTGTCCAGGTGAATGTTGAAGTCGCCGAGTACTATGAGTGGGCAGCCATCCTCTGGAAATGAGGACAGCAGAACATCTAGCTCATCAACAAAGGTGGTCAGTGGACCTGGGGGGCGGTAAATGACTACAATATGTATTTTAGTGGGAGTTGAAAGCGTTATAGCATGATATTCAAATGTGTTGTTTTTGCAAAGAGCTGTGTGAGATGAGTATTTCCAATTGTTAGAAGTGAGAAGACCCGTGCCCCCACCCCTCCCAGTCTTGCGAGGGGTGTGGGAGAAAGAGAAGTTATTAGAGAGAGCAGCAGGTGTTGCTGAGTCTTCTGGACGGATCCAGGTCTCAGTCAAGGCCAGGATTTTAAGAGTGGATTGAGTGGCAAAGGCAGGAATGAAGTCAGCCTTATTGACAGCTGACTGACAATTCCATAGCCCCACAGAAAAAGAAAGAGACGGAGGGGCATTAGAGGAGGAGGGAACAGGAAGTAGATTAGCAGTGTTACGGTGCCGTCTACGTCTACGTGTAATAGTGGGTCGTGGTTGCGAGATAACGGGGATGGAGTGGACGCACATGGTTAGAGAGAGGAAGGAAAGAAAGATGAAGGGAGAAGAAGGAGATAACTCGGTGCCTTATCGGAGTCCCTGCCTCGGAGGAGTCGTGCAGAGGAAGAGTCGAATACAGATGTCTTTACCCGCGTCGGTCTTCACACGCGGAGGCTGAAACGCGCGCTGAACGCTTCCGCTGACGCTTCCGCGCCGGCTATGGAACGCTCGTTAAATAGAACCTATTCGTTGCTGAGTGAGATCAGCTGCCTCTGATAATTGCAGTTCAACGCGCAGATGATAGGCCGTGAATGTCTTTAAATCAAAACCAATTTATGCCTGGATCTAGGCAACTTAAGTGCAAAGCTGTCTCGGTAATAACAACGTCAGATTATCTTATTCAAATGCAATTTTGCAATTGGCTATGGCAGTAATACAAGGCTAAAAATCACACACAACAAAATAAAATATTAGTAGGAGAATCAAGCTACTAGAGTCGTGCAACAGGACTAAAGAATATGTTCAAAACTTACATGCGCGCTCCGCCGACCTGCTTCAAAAGCCGTTCGCTTTCCCGAATGGCAACACACCTGACTACTGTATATATACTCTATTTCGTTCGCTCAGCTGCCTCTGATTTACTCACATAAGTGTGCTGCACCATTCCTGTCGGGTCCAATATAGATGGAACAGCATTGTGCTTCAATCTCAATATGTCTGCAAATCGAGTTGGAACTTCGTGAAAAATAAAGTTCAACCACATATTCCTAATATTAGGATCCGAGGGAAGCTTATGCAGCGACTGTGTTCTTCCACAACCAGGAATAGCGCAATATCGTGATATCCTCGGCATGTTTATTGCTGCTGGCTAACGCAATCCGACCATCTCCATGAGTCGGTGGGCGGGGCAACTGAATTACGCGTGCTTATTATTCTGTAGAGGCGGAGTTTTGTCGCACGATGACGTAAAGGTGAAGCACAAGATCGTTTTCAGGGTCTGGTGTCTATAAAAGCTTTTCTTTGACTAACAAGAAAGTTTTCAGCTCTGAAACTTACAGGATATTCTTATATTTGCCATGACCTCTTAAATATCAAAAGCTCAAGGGAAAGCTGATTTCTCAATTCATCACCCCTTTAAACATTATTTATGCACAACTGCAGGTTATTAATTTGTCACATGCCACAAAGCTTCTGTGTTTTTCTGTCCATTGGAAAAATGTATTTTGTTGATGCTTATTGAATTTGATTGGTAACAGCCCTATTGTGTCATTATTACATTTATGAAATTGACACAAAAGATGATGCATGCATATAATTAGGTTAAAATAACATTTATAAAGGTAAAAATGCCCATAAAAGGTAAACATCTATTTAAATTTAAAATATTATTTCTGTCACTGCTGTGAACTGACCACCACACTGAATATGAAGAATATCAAACATTTTAAGAGTCAGCTGACCACGGTAGTTCTAAACCTGACAAGTTACAAGCACAACACACTCAGCAAAATATCGTCTAATTATAGTTATCAATAAAATCTTGTCAATATCTGATGTTGACAAATGTGTGATCAGTTAAAGAATAATAGTATAGCAACCTAACGTTTCATGGCAAATATGGAAGCATAGGCTATTTGGATTCTTGCCAAATGAGAGACTTTAAAATGTTTTAAATTAATACATTTTGGCTTGAGGTGTTGTTGTTTATAATGACTGCCACTATGACTAACTTATTATCTAATTTGTATTTAATAATTTTTATTTAATAATTTAATATAAATAAATAAACTAAAGTTTAGTTCCCTTTCGTTCAGTCACTACGACGTACGTTAGTGACTAACGAATGGGGGCCCTGGTGAAAAAAAAGTATACTTTATTGTATTTCAAGTATATTCTTTTTTTCAATAGTATATTGTAAATATACTAACAAAAATTGTACCATTTTTAAATATATAAAAAGTATATTAGCATCATATTTTCACAATGTAACTTTTAATGCACTTAAAAATAATTGTATTTTAGTATATTTTAGAAAAATATACTTAAAATGAAAGTTCTGTGTACTTTTTAAAAGTGTACTTATTTGAACATTACTTAAATATATTTTTAGTATATTTTAAACTGTGCTCAGCACTGAAAGCACATTTTAAAAATACATATTAAAGGTAAACTATGTAGGATTTTTGCAGTAAAATATCCAGAAACCACTAGGCCAGTGTTATATATTTTGTTCAGTTGAGTACTTAGAATATCCCAAATGTTTCCAACTATTTGTAAATCGTGAGAAATTGCTATTTTAACCGAGGAACCGGGACGTGTGAGCTATGCGTGTGAGGGAGTCGCCTGTCGATTGTCATATCTGCATCACCCTCGGTTTCCGGTTTTATTCAGTGAAACACTTTACTCTCACTGCAGTGTGAACAAGTGTCATAGCAGCCGCCGAGCGAACGTCATAACTTCCTTTTCAACACACTCAGATATATCTAATACGTTAAACAGAGTTGCGTTACCTCATACTCATGACTGGAAAAGAGGAAGTGGCGCCGGCGACTATGCCATAATAACAGTCCCGCTCTTCAATCGCTCCTGCGGCCTTGCTCAGCTCCACAACACTCGGTCCTGCTCTGCTTCAGACTACAGTAATGTTAATAATTGCATCCATGAACATGATTTCTGCCCGAGTCCTATCCTGACTCTTTTCCATCGGCTGTGAGGTGAAGACCACATGTCCCAAGATTCTGCGCTCAAACGTGGCGTCATCAAACTACGCCTTTGTTTTGAACAGGCGACCTCTAGTGGACGGAAAAGTTACATAGTGTAGCTTTAAATATCGTTAATGTTTAAAGTTATTTATTCATGCTTAAGTGTTAAAATTAAGCATTAATAAATAAGCGTTAAAATATGACTAATGCATTAAAAGCCCATTTTTAAATATATGCAGTGTACAAGCCCTACTGTAGTTGTGCTTTAAGTGTAAATATGTTTAATGAGTTTTCACTGGCAGAGAAGAATCGTGTTACAATCGCACACTAAAATACAACGCAAGAAAATATGAGTTAAGTATTATCGGAATTCAAATGTCTCTTCAACTTGTCTGTGACCAATCAGATTGTGTTGTTCACCGCCTGCAGCCAATCAGAGGCAGAGCTGCTGTTTGTCTGTCTGACGCTCTCTCCCTCGTCACTCACTCACGGGAGGTTTGCAGCCTGACCTTGATGGCCACGATAAACTGGCTCGGAATAAAATGGCCTAACGTTACGCGATGCCGAAAAGAACTGGAGAAAAAGTCCTGCTGTTTGGAGGTTAGTAATAAGTAAGATTAATGTAAACGTGAATAAAAGTTGTATGAACGCTGTTTGACCTTATGTCTTGTATATTCTGTGTACAGATGCTGTTTCTTCACGAGTTTTTGCTGTCAACTGCCTCTGATGTGAAGCGGCCATCAGACGCAAGTGTAAAGATGAGCAGCTCATCAGAAAAGTGAATATAATGTGACATTTATATTTGTGTATAGATATGTTTTTTTTTTAATCTTCCAGTGTTCTTTTAATGAAAAACATAGTAAGAGAATTTTGTTTAGTTTTGGTGAAATCATGTGAAGTTTTTGGGCTTGTTAATGGACTGTCTCTTCACAGCCTTGGTAGCACATTTAAACTACTGTATTGTGTGACATTATGTCATTCAAAGTATATTGTACAATGTATAGCTAAGTAATAATACATTATATTGTTATTGACTACAAAGTGTATAATTTTTGTAATTAGGGAAGGTAAAGTAAATAAATAAACCTGAAAAAATAATATATTCATAGTATATTGCTTGTGTGTTCTGAAGACACTGGTAAATAATTTGTAATGTACTTAAAACACAAATAAATATACTTATAATAAAAATAAAGTACACTTAACACAAATAAAGTATACTTATAACACAAATAAATATACTTATAATAAAAATAAAGTATACTTATAATACAAATAAAGCACATGTATATCACTAATCAAGCATGTAATTAGTCCCTATACTTAAAGCACACTAAGTATACTTAAAGTTGTTCCAATTTAGTACATAAAAGTACACTAAATACACTTAAAAAAAAACAAAATATACTTAATTAGTTGTTTCAAAATAGCACACTTCAAGTTAACTAATCATTAACACGCTTCAAGTATACTGATAATTATTCTTGCTGCAAGTATACTTAGCATACTTTTTTTCACTAGGGCATGGCAGCGCAGAGGAAAACAAATTTGTACTGGTCTTTAAGGTTCTTTTGGATAGAGCAGCACTCACCACAACCCTTGGTTGAGAGAAACATTCGGTCTGGAAATCTTTGTTCAGCTGGAAGTTTCGCTCTGGATTCCAGTCTGGAACGTAGGCAGATCTTTATCTTTGAGCTTGAAGTTTCAATCTAGATTTCAGGTAAGGAAGCTGGAACTCTATCCGGGTCACGGCACCAACTGTTGTGAACTTCTTTTGTTTCTTGAAGTAGATACCAGGAGAACTTGGGATATCTTTAAAGCAGACGTTACTCGTTTATTGAGAATCGTGCTGTTCTTCGGCTGAGGTTCCAAGTCTAACTCAAGGAGTTATACATTGTATTTTATCTACATTTTAGGGGGAGGGATTATACAGCAGGGGAGGAGACACTCTGAACAATACAATGCAAATGTTTTATAGGTAAAAGGACACAGCCTACATAACTGTGTCACCTGTCCAGATTCAATCAGCATAACAGTGTCATTCAAATGCATAGATGCTAATCCAATCACTCAAGGGCTCCAAGAGCCATTAAAGATAAATGGTGCTCATTTTACTTACAATGAAGAGAACAGGAACAGGCCTGGAAAATGCAGGTTTTGGGAAACTTGCCCAGACAGAGTATCACCAATCTCTGAGCTTGTTATGCTAAATGGTCAGGAAGTGCATAAAGACAAAATACTTAATATCTCCAACCCATGGGCTGATTAACTTGATCATGTTAGAATGTAGTCAATCTTTACCTTAAACTGTTCCACAATATATTTCAAACATTAATACATTTGTAATCTTACAACTGGAAAGGACAACACAGACAGTATTTTGTCTGCTGTTAGTCAGTATGCAGGGATAGAGGAATTTTTGGATGATGAGGAGGTCAAAATTCCAATTCACTGCACTATTGCAGAGTGTGACAGTGTATATTACACATATGATATTGATGGTGTAGTAATGGAAGTTAAGGAGATGTGTGGAGTGACTGGAAGAGTGCATTATCTCTTCCTTCCTGAGTTTCAGAGTCATATGGTGGTCAACCATTTCAACATACTTAAGAAGCATGTGAAATTGAGTTTGTTCACCGAGCAGGAGATATCTGCATTTAGAAATTCATGTGGATGGACAGTGGGTCATGTGGATGGCGGATTCTTTTTAAACATATCCATTGTGCCAAGTAAGGGTGGTGTTTTAAACGATATGTTCCTTAACAAGGTGTCTGCACAGGTAAAGGCAGCTGAAGTCCTCAATTAACATGGCACCTCGTAACATGGATCGTCCTTCCATGCAGAAGGCTAACTTCCATGATACATCGAGGCTAAATGTGCTTGATCCTGACCAGGGATTTATTTTCATGCTTTTGCAAAAAAGCATTGAAAAGGTCAGTGAAAATGCTGCTGACAGTGAGCCAATTTGGCCAAAAGATGGATGACATATTGGACTACAGTAGTATTGTGGATCCTGAATATATTCAGTGTGTGTGTCTCTGCACACTGCATGTAATGTGCATTCAAGAGACCCCAGGATCCACTTGATGTGGTCGCGGTACGGAGTACAGGAGGTGGTTGGGAACCGTGGGAGTATTTTTTCCTGCCTCTCCATGTCTGAAACTGCGAATTTTTCTTCTAATCTTGACCATCGCAAGATAGACATATCAAAGACACTTCAGGCTTTTTTTCAGGAGGCGGAGCTGGGGTACAGATTGAACTTTGTTCAGCTGTACAACAACACGCCCCACAGCCGTATCCCCATGGTTCATGTTCATCCAGTAAGTGGGTGTTTAGTGAGTTGTGGCCTGTGCCATCCACGGCATTTGAAAATAATGTCTGGTAGGGCCAAGACTTATTTGACGTATATGTTAAATCTTTGCCTCAAGTTTGGCCCAACAGTGAGGGCCCGGATTGAGCAGGTGGCTCTTTTTGAGAATGCTTTTCACCATGCTATGGACAGTGAGTCCACATTTAATGAGGACGCACTGTCAGCCATGCTGGTGAATAAGCCCATGCTGGTCCCTTTCACTGACCTAAAGGCAGATGTTGGTGTTATGAGTGTGGTGCGGGATGTTGCTCGGCACATGGTGGGGAAGTTGGAAACTCTTATGGAAAGCAACAACTGCAAGGGGGGTATGATGCCACATGGACTGCATACCAATGTGAATTGGGATTGGAGGAGATTTTCTTTGCCACCCATTTTCCACACGTGACTTTGGCTACACTGTCAGTCTGGGGACCAGCTCCAGCAAGATTAACAGTGTTACATACTGGCGTGGGTTTGCTGGTTTTGCCCCTGCCAGCAGTGCTAGTGCTGGCCTTTCTCCTCCTCCGCTTACACACTGGACATCTAATGAAAAACAGCAGGAAAGGATTTGTCGTGTTTTCCGTTTCTCGGATTCAGTCACTGCTGGGAAGTCAGTTGTAGGGGCGGAGTTGGTGATGGTCCTTCTCTACGACCTCTATGATCGTATTCCAGTTTTTTCCCTGCAGCAAAGTCAGTGCCCGGGAATACTGAAGGGCTACATGTCTGTTGAGGGTCTGTGTGAAAGCCTTGGAAATGAGTCGTGGCCTAATGTTTAGAGAGTCGGACTTGCAATCCAAAGGTTGTGGGTTCGACTCTCAGGCCCGGCAGGAATTGTCGGTGGGGGGAGTGAATACCAGCGCTCTCCTCCACCCTCAATACCATGACTGAGGCGACCCTTGAGCAAGGCACCAAACCCCCAATTGCTCCCCGGGCGCCGCAGCAATATGGCTGCCCACTGCTCCGGGTGTGTGTTCACGGTGTGTGTGTTTACTACTGTGTGTGTGCACTTGGATGGGTTAAATGCAGAGTACAAATTCCAAGTATGGGTCACCATACTTGGCCACACGTCACTTCACTTTTTTCACTTTCTTTTGTGTACCCTCACACTTTTTGCAGGGCCAAACAAATGGTCTCTGACAATGGTCATGAAATTGTGTTGTGTTTGGAGGCTGGGTTCAAGGAGCACAAGCTCCGGTACTTTCCAGCCTTGAGATACTGGAGTGCAAAGGGTAATAGGAAGGTTTCCTGGAATTTTAAGGACTTCTGGGAAGTTCATAGCAAAAGTGAACAGCCGTCTTTAGAGGCTCAGGCAGTCAGTCTGGTCAGTGATGTCTGCCTGGAAATGGAGAGTGTTGAATACGGCTGTGTTTCAGCCGTAACTGTGACAAGTACATGGTAAATGGCATGCCTTGGGTCAAGGCTGTGCTTGGGAGGCTCCCAGATAGGCTGGATCAGAAGGAACTTGTCACCGTTCTGACATTTGTGAGCTGTGTGGCATTCATCCATAACTTCATTATTAAGTTAATTTAGAAAAATGTTTAAAGCATTTTTTTTATTTGTTAAATTAAAGTTTTAGTTTTTTAAAGTAACGAGCAAGCGGGCGACAGTGAGTTAACAACACGTTTGATCCATTTATCCTCTTAAATCAACACTTGAAATTTTTTATATCTATGGTTTTATTATAAGCAAGACAAGTCAAGCAACACAATGTTAGTTTAAACGTTTATCACTTTTTTGAACCACTTTTAGTCCCATATATAACTTTTTTTTCCCCAAATAAATAAATAAAAAACAGGCAGGTTGTCTTAGCAGGTTTCTCCGCAAAATTAATATAAATCCGATCTTCAATTTTTGCACTAGCCTATGCACATTTAACGGAGTTCACGTCAACGAAAGCAACAGATATGAGCTGCATTATATTCATCAGCTCATTTCAAGATCAAAGACCGCAATATCAGAACAAGTGACCTAAGCACTGTAAGAGCAAGTCTCATTGGTTTTAATGAAGATGATTGTGTTTTTGAGCATCTAAGACGTTCGGCAGTTTGCGTGTTGGCTTGCTTTACTCATTTGCGGCGATACTCTAAACACTGCGAGCCGTCTTGTCAGTCGTGGTGTCATGGTCTCATGTTGTTTCCACCAGTGCAGCACACCTCATCGTTTCTTTTAATTAATGAATGTCTAAAATATAAAATGAAGGAAAAAGCCAGCGTTTGAGGTATGCCGTGAAAATTGGCCCGAAGCCCGGCCCCAGGGTCAGAAACTATAACCGTAATCTATAACTGAACAGAATTATTTTTACTACCATAATATATAAAAACTGGGACGTAACAGACCTGTGTGTTTTGTATCACTAGTTCATTGCCCGTTCGCGGAGCATATAAGCCTGGACGCGTCACGCTAGCAGCCCTTCTCCAGATTCCAGTCTTTATTAGAGAGAAGGATATGTTCAGCTCCTTCCTTCCGAAGCTTCGAATATTCGATGTTGATTACTACCAAAGCTTCGAAGCTCAAAAAAATGGTATTCGGACCAGCCCTAATTTAGTGTGGATTTATTTTTCTTTCTGTTAATTATTCTCATCTTAAACAGGACAAACACACAGAAAAACTCCTGCTGAAGTGACTGAGATACACGTGACACACTATTATAAAGATGGCGTTTAGGAGAGTGAAGACCTGAAGATTGAAAATGTATTCAGAGTGAAACATGAAGAAACTGAGGAACAAACAAAGAAAGAGGAGAGTGAAGAACTGAAGACTGAGGAAACATTGAGAGTGAAACAGGAAGAAACTGAGGAACAAACAGGTTGGTTTCATTCTCAAAGCTGAACTCTTTATTCAAATCTTCAGCTTTACAGAAATTGATAATAACTTAGATACTATAACCACTATAAAGGCACCATTAAAACCATCCACATTCTACGCTACATTCAAGTCTCGTAGACATTGTGTTGTCTGGACTGATTTTATGGATGGTATTTAACTTTAGTGGCATTAAACTTCCCTGTATGAGGAGCTGAATTGCAGATCTGGTGCAAACTATCCACATCACTATGATCTGACGCTTTCACAACTGCAGTTCTCTCATCACATTTATTTTGTTTCTAAAAGGAAAATGCATAGAACATATATACGTTAATTTAAAGGTCCCATGGCATGAAAATGTCATTTTATGAGTCTTTTTTTTACATTAATATGAGTTCCCCTAGCCTGTATATGGTCCCCAAGTGGCTAGAAATTTCAATAGGTGTAAACCAAGTTCTGACTGTCCCGCTCTGCCTTTGAGAAAATGAGAGCTCAGACGAGCTGATCTGGAATCTTCCTGTGTATGTCGTCATATGGGGCTCTGCCCACCCAGAGAATTTGGAGGAAATGGATTCAGTTTATTTTACTCGCGATTTCAGCACAAGCTTTACAAACAGACTTTTACCGTATGGATTCGACAGCACCACCACAAACAGTGAGTAACAGTGTTCATTAACCCTCTCGAGTGCGACCGGCTCTCTTTTTTTCTTATCAGTGCCAAAGAGACTCAAATAAGTAGTTTTTTTATCATTCAGGCAAGTGTTATACATCATTTTAATCGGTTAAGTTTCTTTTTTTTCTTTCATACAGTCACAATAAAAACAAAATGTTTTGCTTTTTGCAAAACAAAGAAAACACACATGATGCGCGATCTGCAGCCTCTCTGTCAAAGACGTTAATTCAGATAGTCTTCAGAAAAGGACCTCTAGCTTAGTGAATACTTGTCTCACAAACATGAGACTAATGTCTAATTAAACAATGTAAACCAAATCGAAAACAAATATTCTGTGTTTATGTAATCTGGTTGAAAAGCGATACATGTCGGTCACCCGCGATCCACTTCATTATCCGGTAATGCAACCATGCCCACAGATCGCGCGCTCTATTGAGATTCAAATACTGACGATCCCCGATCAACGCCCACATCAACACATACAAACACATGTGAAGTGCTGTAACGTTACTTCAGATACATCGTTTTGAGAAGCGTTTGAGCGGTAATCCTGGATTTATTCTCCTCATGCAAAGCGGTTATAATTATTTATTATTTATAATAATAATTTATAATTATTATATATTTATTTCAGTTTAGACACAGATTTCTTTCTTCAAATTAGTGGTACGGCAATGGGTTCGATCTTTGCTCTGAATTATGGCAATTTATTTATGGGTTTTGTAGAGCAGTGTTATGTATTTAATAGAGAGAGAAATCCTTTTTGTTCACACATCACTAAGTGGTATAGGTACATTGACGATATATTCTGTATCTTTTTAGGAGACCACAAGGAGGCTCGAGAATTTGTGTCATTTTTAAACCACTTAGTTGATGATTTAGAATTTACTGGGGAAGTAAATATTTTCAAAGTTCATTTTCTACATAAAAATGAGGGAAAACTAATTACGACTTTGTTCACAAAAAAAAAACGGATCGCAACACTTTGTTGCTTGGGGTTGCCCAAAAGTCAGTTCTATAGACTGAGGAGAATTTGCCATTCTGATCTGGATTTTACTGAAAAATCGAGAGTAATGAAAAAGAGATTTTTAGATCGAGGTTATCCCTCGGAATGGATTGATGATGCCTTTAATACATCTTTTCAAAAGACACGTTCGGAATTGTTAAAGAAGAAGATAAAAAAAGTACAAAAAAAAAACATTCTTTCACTTTTATCACAACCCATTCACCCAAGTCTTATGTGATAAGATCGATTTTAAAAAAATATTGGCATTTGTTGACTTCTGATCCTGAATTGAGTGCTACTTTTCAGCATCCGCCGTTGATTGTGTACAAACGGGCTAAGAATTTGAAAGATGATTTAGTGCATGCTCGTTTTCAAAGTGAGACTCCTAGTCCGTCTCAGAGATTACTTAGTCCAATACAGAAGGGAAATTATCGTTGTGGTAATTGTGCTCAGTGCAACAATACAATTAAAACATATTTTTTCTGTCATCCAAGAACTTGTAAATAATATAGAATTAATTCTGTGATCACGTGTGTTTCTACGCATGTTGTCTATCTGATCCAATGTCCTTGTAGTCTGGGTTATGTAGGAAAAACGTCACGTCAATTAAAACAAAGAATCAGTGAACATAAGAGTTCTATTAGAAGAAAAGATGTTAATTATCCGGTTGCGGCTCATTTCTGTGCATTGAATCATGATGTGTCCTCTTTACGGTTTTGTGGTATTGAAAAAGTGAGTGTGCCACCTAGAGGAGGCGATATTGAATTGCTCTTACAGAGACGTGAGTTGTTTTGGATTTTTACCCTTCAGATTTATCACCTATTGGTGTGAACGATGAAGCATTATTTAATGTGATGTTATAATATGTAATAAAAATGTTTCTTCATGTGTTTATGGAACCATTTATATGTGTATGTATATATTTAAAATGTGTAAAGTGTATTTATATAGGTGTACTTGTGCATGTGATGCATGGGTATGTGGTAGCCTACTAATGATGCTGCTAATGACATATTTAGTCATTGAGTGTGATTTACTAATTAATGGTTCTCTTCAATGATTGGTCATGTTACCATTTTTAAATGTCATGGATTTGAGTAATATGTATATGCCTGATGAAGGTCAGTAGACCGAAACATTGCTAATAAAAAAGTTTTGTTGCAAGTACTGATAGTGTGCGGGATTTCCCTTGTTTCATTCAGTTAAATGAATTAAAAATATTTAACAAGCATCAGATCCGCGTCATGTTTGGCAATGGTGACGATCTTAAAGTGACAGCAGCCTAATAAAACTGATACTGTCATTAATGTTAACCAAAGAACGACGGTAACGAGAACATTGTTGCTTAAATAAGGATCTATAATTAATCTATATTTAATTTATAATGTATGCAGTTAAGATGGTTAAGTGTCTGATAAATGTATTCAATTTCTGTAAATTGATATGAAGGCCACAGGTAAATATGACACTTATTATAATGGGTTTATGTGAGGATTGTTTTAAGTTCACTTAAACTAAAAGCTGTTATATTTTAAAGACTCATAAATGAATAAATAAATGGATCGTTTTCATTCATCTTGAGTGTCTATAATTAATGTTTTAAAAATCAGTTTCACAGAGACATCAGTATCAGTTTTAGTGTCCGTGATACTGGCCTTCATTGATAAAAAACATGCCATAACAACACATATTTAAATATACTGTCTTTAAGTTGTTTCTACATTAATAAGGTAGTTTATATATCAACTTTTTAATAATAGAATTATGTTTTTACTCTAATTTGTTGGTTAAATGTAAACATTTAAATGACTGTAATAACTTGTTTTCATGCCAGATTTATTCAAGCGCACATTAAATAATGAAGACAACACTAACAGGTTGAGTAAACATATAATGAATATGTAATATTTAGCAAAATGCCCCTCTCTATAGTTATTATTTTTCTAGGTAACTAACAAGAAACGAGATCTGGACATTGAGTGTGTTTCTGAAGTGAATAATGTCTGCTGACTCTAGTGACTGGTGTTGGCATAGTTTCATGATGACCACATGTTAACTCTAAAGTGAACATATACAGGCGAGAGAAAACCGCATGCGTGTCTGAATCTCGATGCGTGCAGGTCTTAAAGGAACTGTATGTAAGAAATGTATTTCAATTAATCATAAAATGGCCCTGATATGTCACTAGACATTAAGAAATCATGTTAATTTCAAATACTTATATCACTGACAACGGTTGTCCGGCCAAGATATTGTCATTTTAAAAGTGAAGTTGCAGCCCTCAACTGATGTTGATGTTGACATGTTGTGTTTTGGCCTGAAGCGCCACCCTCCACCTGTCTACCAATCACGAAGTCAGTAGTGTTTCTGCATTCGGGTTGCCAGCTATGCTCTAGTTACCACAGCTGCAGCTATAAACTTTTTGGATAAACAATGTCTAACTTTACGAAACCTAAACGACCTCGTTATGAATCAGAAAAACGTTGTGACAGAGTCCGAAATAAAACAAGGATTTGTATAAGAGATGCCTTTGAAAGATGGAGACGGCTGAAAACGGAGAATAATTTGAAGACTGATGCCAACGTTGCTAATTTTCTCCTGGACAGGTAAGGTTCATGTTTGGCTAACTTGTACTTAATGTAAATGGACATTTCAAATATTCATGACAGTCGAACAAAGTTATGCATGTTCGTGCAAAGTAATGTTAGGTTAGCGCAGATGGAGGAGCTAGGTGGGTCATTGAATTGAAAAGGTAACGTTAAGGAATTGTTTGGTAAATAAAAACGGCGAGTCGTCATTGCTAACATTATTAATGCATTATCAGAGCCCGTTTCTCTGTCATTATGCTGGGACGCTGAGGAAATCAACATTAGCACGCCTATTATGGCAATGTGAAAACGTATTTGAGACAGTAGCCTAACGTTACCTCGGTAAAAATTATTCCTCATTCGTTCTTCGCATATATAGTGGACAAAACATGCTGCAAGTTGACCTGTATGACCATTGCTAATGTTATTTAGCTTTGTTGTAATTTTACTATAATATACTATAGTATTTTTTCATGTGGGAATGCACTGTCACATACGAGCGTTCATATTTACGATTATATTTGGCTAATCGCCATAAATACATTTTTGCGATTCATAATTACTTCACAAAACATCGCTTTTGAAGCATAAACATAATGAACAGAAAGAAAAAAAAACTTACTGTGTACGACTCGTCACTTGCCATTGAAAGCTCCGTGTAGCAGCCTGCCTTCCTGCTGGATCCTGCAGCCTATCTGGCAACCTCGAGTCAGGGGGAGGGGGAGAGGGGATACACCGCTCTACAGTAATTTGAAAGTGATTGCAGTACCAGTTTTGGCCACAGTCCTACATAAAGCTCCTTTAAAGTGACCGCAGCCCATAATAAACATGTTCACTCAATTCACCAAAAGAAGTTCTGTCATTACTCACTCTCATGTTGTCCCAATCCTGTATTCATTTCTTTCTTACACACTTCATTGTGTTATACATTGATTCTTATTAAAGCTTCTGTATTACAGCTCTCAGTCAAGAACACTGAGAGATTTTCAGTGAAAGTGAGTCTGAGTGAGAAGAACAGCCTCTGGAGCTCCAGTGCTGTGATGTCATCAATAGAATGCAGTCCATTATTGTTTTGATTTAAAACTGAAGTGACTGTTTCTATGGTTTCCACTAGAGCAGTGGTTCTCAAACTTTTTATACCAAGTCACAAAATATTTGGCTCTCCAAGTACCACCATAATGACCAACATTAAAATACAGTAGCGTAGTAGGCCTAACTATTCAGCTACAGCTCTGCACAGTTCAAAAACGAGGCAGTTTATTTTTTTATATTATTTATATTTTTTTTGTTGTCAGCCAATTTAACATTGTAAATACACAGATGGTACATTAACAGTGCACTGTGCTTACATACAGGTATGTAAACTAATTAAATAATGATTCAATTAAAATGTGTTGTATCTAAAAGTTAAATTAAAACTGTAGTGTACTTAAATGTAAAAAAAAACTTTACTCAAATAAAGATGAAATTAAAATTTATTGTTTCAACATTAATTTATATTTAAAGTCAAAATTAAATATTTGTTCTGAGTTTGTCACACCACATAAAAATGTGTTATTAAATGTGTGGCAAATTTAAATTTAAATTATATATATATATATAAAAGCCAAGTAAAATCTTGAAAAAATAAGCAGCATTCTCTGCCCTCAAACACTGTCTGCACTGAAACCACGCCCACTAGCGGGAAAGCAGCAGTAAGCACACAAGACAACTGGGCAGTGGCACGGACTGCAACGATGGCACCAGATGTTGGCGGGACGGGCGGATGAAGTCCCGTGTCGGTCCAGCAGTGGGTTATCAGTGAATCCCAGTTGTGTCCGATGAACGTTTGTAAAACTATCCGGTGTAAAACGATCACTGCAGAGGCAGGTGTTGGTGGTGTTCAAGGTAGCTGTTCACAAAATTAATCCACCTCTTCTTGATATCAGCAATTTTGTTTTATAATCTTATTATACGTTTTACAATTAGGTAATATGCATTTACGTGACGAAGGCATAAGTAGCTAGCTAACTGTAGGCTGTAGTAACTAACGGTAGTGACAGCAACGCACGATTGAACGGGCGAACTGATGTGAATGTAGGTTACTTTAATGTTAGTTGTTATAGTGTTAGGGGAGGGGCCAGGCTCAGTGGCTCCAGTGCGTCATCGAGCCATCGAGTTTTAGTACTACACAGTTCACAGTCTTTGTAACATGTTTCAGCAATACATTTCTAACATTTATAATGTGTTTAGAATAGAAACAAATTTTAGAATCATTTTTACATCGACTTTAATTTAGTGATTCCTCTGCGTACCACTAGAGAGAGCCTGAGTACCACTAGTGGTACACGTACCCCACTTTGAGAACCACTGCACTAGAAGTCCATGAGAGGGTTGTGGATTAGGACACTTGTAGTAATTGTCACGGTTCATGAATTCACCGTCTCATTCTTGTGCGTGTGTGTATGTGTGTTCCTATGGGGCGGAGCCGCTGGTGTGCTGATGATCGGTACTCCCCGTTTCTCAATATGCGTTCTTGTCTGTACTTGTGTTCTCGTGGACTTGTGAAACGTCATCAGTCACTGCCCAAGTACTGTTCCAATTCAAAGTTCACATCTTGCCATAGACAAGTACAGTTCAAATCCCCGGATGTGTCCTTGATCTGCCACTTTTATCGAGGATGCATCGAGAGGAGACTTCAGATAGACCGGTATCCCAGAATGCATCTCGCACCAACGGAGGCAACGATCAGTAATGCCCCTATGGTAATGCCCCCCAACACCCCCGCATGATAAACTGAACTTGGTTGTGCGCGAGCCTCTACTACTAAGAACGTAACCGAGAGCAGAGCGACATTATCATCAATTAAAGTAATACTGTTTGCATGTGCTTTATAACAGAGCCTCAACGGGGAACGGCATTGTTTTGTCACATCCAGAATACACAAAATTTCTGCTTAAAATAAGCCTAAAATGCAAAACAAGACCAATTTAGGATAGAGTTATTTTTAAAAACAAGCCTAATAAAATATTTGAAGTAAAAAAAGTTTTTTTATTTTTTATTACTTATATAGTAGCCTAGTATATAAGATAATCAATGTAGGTGCCTGAACGACATTTGTGTGGCTAATATGCTTAAGATTTTTTTGTAAAAAAAAAAAAATGAATAGAGGCAGTGGTGTTTTATGACATATTTAGTTTTATTGTAGCCTAAAATATACGTTTCACCAAGTAGGCCTACGCGAACTTCTGACTTGCGTCCGTGGTTAATTCAGGCTCGCCAAGTTCAACTCCGGAGAACGAACTCCAGAGGACGGGAGGACAATAGTCCGGTACTCTGCTAATGGAACAGCAGCGTTCTTGATAGTTTTATTCAGTGTATATATGTATATTTTAAGCTACAATTAAACGAAATATATGATTAAACACCACTCTGCCTCTTTTCATTTTCATTAAAACATGAAGTGCAGGCAATGTTATTGCATGTATATTTATAACAAAACGAAATATTAAAACCCCTGCCTCTTTTCGTTTACATAAAAAAACATTAATATGTGGTTCAAACAAGTGTGATTATCACTGTAATAAAATGAATTATGACATAAAACACAACCCAGTCTATTTTTGTTAAATGTCAGTTAATGTGTTTAATAGCCTAAAAATATAAAGTTATGAAACTTCACTTTGCCCTCAGTCAAAACGATTTACCAGGGAACAAATTATAGATTAATGAGACCAAAGATCGCCCGTTAGAAGACGAATTATATCTGAAGACATCAGAGCCAGCGGCAGACGTCAGAAGGACTAGCCGAGTTAAGGCTGCTCTCGAGCGCTGATCGCCGCTGATCGACTGGATCTCACAACTCCGAAAACGGCAGATCAAATTTTCAAAAAGGCGCTCTCTTTATAAATAAACCACAGATTTGAGCTTTAAACAAGTACATTCTCGCCTGAAAAAGTCTTAAAACTAAATTTGGTGAAACATTAACAGTAGTATTTTTAAATTACGAGGGGTTTCTCATCCGCTATTGAGGTTGGCTCGTTGGTGCGAGATGCATTTTGGGATACCGGTCTGTCTGAAGTCCACAAGTCTCCTCTGATGCATCCTCGATAAAAGGGGCGGATCAAGGACACATCCGGGGATTTGAACTGGACTTGGCTAGATGTGAACTTTGAATTGGAACAGTACTTGGGCAGCAACTGATGATGTTTCACCATTGACGATTGATGGCGATTCCTCCCGTCCTCTGGAGTTCGTTCTCCCGAATCGAACTTGCAAGTCTGAACTACCAAGGACGCAAGTCAGAAGTTCGCATACTTGGTATTGAGAAACAGGGTTCACCTCCTGTTGCAGCTGATCATTGCGCCAGCTGCAGATCATCAGCACACCTATTTAGTCTCTCTGTGTTCTCTTTGTCTTTGTCAGAGCGTTGTTGGATGTGTCGTGTGTTTCTCCCGCCTGTGCCCGTTGTGTTCCTGCGTTGCCTGTTCCTGTGTCGTGTGCTTTCCCGAAGTTCCACCGTCACCGTCTTCACCAGACTGGGTTGTCTCAGCGTCCCTGTGCTACCAAGGACCATCTGCCACTTCATCACTCTGGATCCTAGTGCCTTCTGGTTTCTGCCTGCGATCTTCTGCCACCTCATCGCTCTGGATCCTAGTGCCTTCTGGTTTCTGCCTGCGACCTTCTGCCACTTCATCGCTCTGGATCCTACTAGGGATGGGCATTTTTGTCAATTTCTCATTTCGATCATCGATAGGTCTCAAAAACGAGTACTCGAGTACTCGGGGGCGGGGCATGTACAGGGGGCGGGGCTTGTCCGTCATTGAGATAATGAAAATACTGTTATGAAAATGGTTGTTGACAAATACAAACGTGATATGAAAACAGGTATATGAAAACATGAACATATAAAACAAAAAATAACTGCTAGATTATGATGCATAAATGTCTTTGAAAAAGAAACATCTTTATAAAATGACCGTCTCAAATAACCAAGTCAGTAATATCAAGCATTGCCTTTGAGCTGAAACTGTGAAATAACACCACCCTGCAGAGCTTGCTAGCTGGTTAATAAACTCAACCAAACGCACCCTATATCAATATTAATATGAAGATTATTATGAACCTATTACGACATAAATCAACACAAAAGGACGTGAATGCGCACGTGAACTTCAGCGTGCTAGATTGTACAGGGGAAGGGTTTGAAACGGAACATTTTGAATGCGCTCTTCCCTTAACAACGCTGATACACGGACAACGAAAGCACACAGAAACAACATTTTATTAAAATCCTGTTCTCATTATAATGCTTTGACAGATTGACTCTGCACATCATGCACTTAATTTTATTATTCATGATCGAAGCGTTTACAGACATCACTGCGTGTTTTCGCACTCATAATGAAAAACAACTTTAAATAAACTAGGTCTACTGTTAAAAAATACGAGAACAGTATAGCACTGCTGCATTACTAATATCAATGATTCTGAGAAAGAAATAGCCTATTTGAAAAGAATATCTGTCTCTAAACCATCATGTTGAGCATGAAATATGTGTTTGAGCTGAAACTGAAGAGAATGAACAGCCGGTATAACGGCAGCGCTTTTCTCGCTTATTAAGCTCAACCAAACGCGTTTTAGATTAATCAGATATAGACAACATAAAAGTAATCTTACAACGTGCATCTGCAGAAAAGGACGCGAATGCGCACATGAACTTCACGCAGTCTGAGTGTTCTCGCTGGTTTCTCTGTGGATCAGCTGATACACGGGGAACTGAGCACAGATCACTTACAGCATTTTCCACGGTGTTCTCATTATAATGCTATGTAGGCTGCGACAGATTGGCGCTGCACGTCTTGCACTAAACATTTAATGATCAGTGATTCCTGACTTCACTGCAGTGCACGCCTCAGTTTCACTTTATTTCGCCGCGGTCTGGAGGCTGTATAACGCTAACCAATCAGACCTCCGGTACCGTGCAAAACGACGCAATAACCAATAAAAAAGAGACAGTTTTTTTAAGAGACAAGAGAATATTTTTTTTTTCAGGGCGATCATCGTTCTCATGATCGATGATCGCTGTCACGTTCGAGTACTCGATTACTCGACCACTGTTGCCCATCCCTAGATCCTACTGCCTTCTGGTTTCTGCCTGCGATCTTCTGCCACTTCATCTCTCTGGATCCTACTGCCTTCTGGTTTCTGCCTGCGATCTTCTGCCACTTCATCGCTCTGGATCCTAGTGCCTTCTGGTTTCTGCCTGCGATCTTCTGCCACTTCATCGCTCTGGATCCTAGTGCCTTCTGGTTTCTGCCTGCGATCTTCTGCCACTTCATCACTCTGGATCCTAGTGCCTTCTGGTTTCTGCCTGCGATCATCTGCCACTTCATCACTCTGGATCCTAGTGCCTTCTGGTTTCTGCCTGCGATCTTCTGCCACTTCATCACTCTGGATCCTAGTGCCTTCTGGTTTCTGCCTGCGATCTTCTGCCACCTCATCGCTCTGGATCCTTGTGCCTTCTGGTTTCTGCCTGCGATCTTCTGCCACTTCATCGCTCTGGATCCTAGTGCCTTCTGGTTTCTGCCTGCGATCTTCTGCCACTTCATCACTCTGGATCCTACTGCCTTCTGGTTTCTGCCTGCGATCTTCTGCCACCTCATCGCTCTGGATCCTAGTGCCTTCTGGTTTCTGCCTGCGATCTTCTGCCACCTCATCGCTCTGGATCCTAGTGCCTTCTGGTTTCTGCCTACGATCTTCTGCCACCTCATCGCTCTGGATCCTACTGCCTTCTGGTTTCTGCCTGCGATCTTCTGCCACCTCATCGCTCTGGATCCTAGTGCCTTCTGGTTTCTGCCTGCGATCTTCTGCCACCTCATCGCTCTGGATCCTAGTCCCTTCTGGTTTCTGCCTGCGATCTTCTGCCACTTCATCGCTCTGGATCCTAGTGCCTTCTGGTTTCTGCCTGCGATCTTCTGCCACTTCATCACTCTGGATCCTAGTGCCTTCTGGTTTCTGCCTGCGATCTTCTGCCACCTCATCGCTCTGGATCCTAGTGCCTTCTGGTTTCTGCCTGCGATCTTCTGCCACTTCATCGCTCTGGATCCTACTGCCTTCTGGTTTCTGCCTGCGATCTTCTGCCACTTCATCGCTCTGGATCCTAGTGCCTTCTGGTTTCTGCCTGCGATCTTCTGCCACCTCATCGCTCTGGATCCTAGTGCCTTCTGGTTTCTGCCTGCGATCTTCTGCCACTTCATCACTCTGGATCCTAGTGCCTTCTGGTTTCTGCCTGCGATCTTCTGCAACTTCATCGCTCTGGATCCTAGTGCCTTCTGGTTTCTGCCTGCGATCTTCTGTCACTTCATCGCTCTGGATCCTAGTGCCTTCTGGTTTCTGCCTGCGATCTTCTGCCACTTCATCGCTCTGGATCCTAGTGCCTTCTGGTTTCTGCCTGCGATCTTCTGCCACTTCATCACTCTGGATCCTAGTGCCTTCTGGTTTCTGTCTGCGATCTTCTGCCACTTCATCACTCTGGATCCTAGTGCCTTCTGGTTTCTGCCTGCGATCTTCTGCCACCTCATCGCTCTGGATCCTAGTGCCTTCTGGTTTCTGCCTGCGATCTTCTGCCACTTCATCACTCTGGATCTTAGTGCCTTCTGGTTTCTGCCTGCGATCTTCTGCCACTTCATCACTCTGGATCCTAGTGCCTTCTGGTTTCTGCCTGCGATCTTCTGCCACTTCATCGCTCTGGATCCTACTGCCATCTGGTTTCTGCCTGCGATCTTCTGCCACCTCATCGCTCTGGATCCTAGTGCCTTCTGGTTTCTGCCTGCGATCTTCTGCCACTTCATCGCTCTGGATCCTAGTGCCTTCTGGTTTCTGCCTGCGATCTTCTGCCACTTCATCTCTCTGGATCCTAGTGCCTTCTGGTTTCTGCCTGCGATCTTCTGCCACTTCATCACTCTGGATCCTAGTGCCTTCTGGTTTCTGTCTGCGATCTTCTGCCACCTCATCGCTCTGGATCCTAGTGCCTTCTGGTTTCTGCCTGCGATCTTCTGCCACCTCATCGCTCTGGATCCTAGTGCCTTCTGGTTTCTGCCTGTGATCTTCTGCCACTTCATCACTCTGGATCCTAGTGCCTTCTGGTTTCTGCCTGCGATCTTCTGCCACTTCATCACTCTGGATCCTACTGCCATCTGGTTTCAGCCTGCGATCTTCTGCCACTTCATCACTCTGGATCCTAGTGCCTTCTGGTTTCTGCCTGCGATCTTCTGCCACCTCATCGCTCTGGATCCTAGTGCGTTTTGGTTTCTGCCTGCGATCTTCTGCCACTTCATCGCTCTGGATCCTAGTGCCTTCTGGTTTCTGCCTGCGATCTTCTGCCACTTCATCACTCTGGATCCTAGTGCCTTCTGGTTTCTGCCTGCGATCTTCTGCCACTTCATCGCTCTGGATCCTAGTGCCTTCTGGTTTCTGCCTGCGATCTTCTGCCACCTCATCGCTCTGGATCCTAGTGCCTTCTGGTTTCTGCCTGTGATCTTCTGCCACTTCATTACTCTGGATCCTAGTGCCTTCTGGTTTCTGCCTGCGATCTTCTGCCACTTCATCACTCTGGATCCTACTGCCATCTGGTTTCAGCCTGCGATCTTCTGCCACTTCATCACTCTGGATCCTAGTGCCTTCTGGTTTCTGCCTGCGATCTTCTGCCACCTCATCGCTCTGGATCCTAGTGCGTTTTGGTTTCTGCCTGCGATCTTCTGCCACTTCATCGCTCTGGATCCTAGTGCCTTCTGGTTTCTGCCTGCGATCTTCTGCCACTTCATCACTCTGGATCCTAGTGCCTTCTGGTTTCTGCCTGCGATCTTCTGCCACTTCATCGCTCTGGATCCTAGTGCCTTCTGGTTTCTGTCTGCGATCTTCTGCCACCTCATCGCTCTGGATCCTAGTGCCTTCTGGTTTCTGCCTGCGATCTTCTGCCACCTCATCGCTCTGGATCCTAGTGCCTTCTGGTTTCTGCCTGCGATCTTCTGCCACTTCATCGCTCTGGATCCTAGTGCCTTCTGGTTTCTGCCTGGGATCTTCTGCCACTTCATCACTCTGGATCCTAGTGCCTTCTGGTTTCTGCCTGCGATCTTCTGCCACCTCATCGCTCTGGATCCTAGTGCCATCTGGTTTCTGCCTGCGATCTTCTGCCACTTCATCACTCTGGATCCTACTGCCTTCTGGTTTCTGCCTGCGATCTTCTGCCACTTCATCACTCTGGATCCTAGTGCCTTCTGGTTTCTGCCTGCGATCTTCTGCCACCTCATCGCTCTGGACCCTAGTGCCTTCTGGTTTCTGCCTGCGATCTTCTGCCACCTCATCGCTCTGGATCCTAGTGCCTTCTGGTTTCTGCCTGCGATCTTCTGCCACCTCATCGCTCTGGATCCTAGTGCCTTCTGGTTTCTGCCTGCGATCTTCTGCCACTTCATCACTCTGGATCCTACTGCCATCTGGTTTCAGCCTGCGATCTTCTGCCACTTCATCACTCTGGATCCTAGTGCCTTCTGGTTTCTGCCTGCGATCTTCTGCCACCTCATCGCTCTGGATCCTAGTGCGTTTTGGTTTCTGCCTGCGATCTTCTGCCACTTCATCGCTCTGGATCCTAGTGCCTTCTGGTTTCTGCCTGCGATCTTCTGCCACTTCATCACTCTGGATCCTAGTGCCTTCTGGTTTCTGCCTGCGATCTTCTGCCACTTCATCGCTCTGGATCCTAGTGCCTTCTGGTTTCTGTCTGCGATCTTCTGCCACCTCATCGCTCTGGATCCTAGTGCCTTCTGGTTTCTGCCTGCGATCTTCTGCCACCTCATCGCTCTGGATCCTAGTGCCTTCTGGTTTCTGCCTGCGATCTTCTGCCACTTCATCGCTCTGGATCCTAGTGCCTTCTGGTTTCTGCCTGGGATCTTCTGCCACTTCATCACTCTGGATCCTAGTGCCTTCTGGTTTCTGCCTGCGATCTTCTGCCACCTCATCGCTCTGGATCCTAGTGCCATCTGGTTTCTGCCTGCGATCTTCTGCCACTTCATCACTCTGGATCCTACTGCCTTCTGGTTTCTGCCTGCGATCTTCTGCCACTTCATCACTCTGGATCCTAGTGCCTTCTGGTTTCTGCCTGCGATCTTCTGCCACCTCATCGCTCTGGACCCTAGTGCCTTCTGGTTTCTGCCTGCGATCTTCTGCCACCTCATCGCTCTGGATCCTAGTGCCTTCTGGTTTCTGCCTGCGATCTTCTGCCACCTCATCGCTCTGGATCCTAGTGCCTTCTGGTTTCTGCCTGCGATCTTCTGCCACTTCATCGCTCTGGATCCTAGTGCCTTCTGGTTTCTGCCTGCGATCTTCTGCCACCTCATCGCTCTGGATCCTAGTGCCTTCTGGTTTCTGCCTGCGATCTTCTACCACTTCATCGCTCTGGATCCTAGTGCCTTCTGGTTTCTGCCTGCGATCTTCTGCCACTTCATCGCTCTGGATCCTAGTGCCTTCTGGTTTCTGCCTACGATCTTCTGCCACTTCATCGCTCTGGATCCTAGTGCCTTCTGGTTTCTGCCTGCGATCTTCTGCCACCTCATCGCTCTGGATCCTAGTGCCTTCTGGTTTCTGCCTGCGATCTTCTGTCTAATAAAAAACGTTTTACTTGCTATTGTATCCTGCCTCATTGATCCGTTACAGTAATAATGCCTATTCATTTTTTGTGTCTGCACTCACAAAAATACATCACACAGTTAGTTCTTACTTTTTAAATGAATAATTGCCGGAACAAAAACAGCAATCAAAAGGCGCCGTGACCGACATTGACCAACTTAAAGGGTTAATTCACCCAAAAATGAAAATTATCCCATTAATTACTCACCCTCAAGCAGTAGATAAAAAATCTCAGTTTTTTCAGCCTGTATTGGGTTTAAGATTAGTAATGAATGTGTGGATATTGTGAATTAATTTAAAGGGGTGGTAAACCACGATTTCACTATTCTAACTTTAGCTAACGTGTAATGTTGCTGCTTGAGCATAAACAACATCTGCAAAGTTACAACGTTCAAAGTTTAAAGCAAAGGGAGATATTTGCTTTTAAAGAAATCAGTTTCTAAGAACTACAGCAAACGGCCAGTAGGCGACTACACACATTCCTCCAGGGTTGGTGACATCACCAGGCTCAATATTTACATAAACCCCTCCTCCGAGAATATTAAATAAGGGGGGGTGAGGCCATTTTGTATCGCGGCGCTGTTGTGGTATAGTAGGCTGGAGTGTTGTTGCCGCGATGCCGTGGAAACGCTGTTATTTTCATCCGGATTGCAGGTCTGGGGTACTTGCTCTGTTCAGCCTTCCTTGGGACGGGGGTGCGTTGCAGAGCGTTTAACATAAAACATGTTATATGCACGTGTGTTTGAGTCAGCGGGGAATCAGGCGCGCACAGGGCTCCCTGCAGCACATCTAACAGAGGAAAACATCCACCGTCTTCGCGATTTCAATGCCAGATTTGCACAACGTCAGCTGCGTGAAAAAAACACTGCCGGTGCGTGGATGCACGACGCACGCGCTGCACATTTCACGGAGGACAACACAAACTTCCACAAACTTCGCGAGTTCAATACAGGATATGCACAACGGCTTGTCCTGAAAGCTGGATTTACAAACAGAAGCTGTTCACGGGCCACAACCTGTAAGTCTGATTTATTTTTCATCGATGTGTTTTCCTGTAATAGGTTGTAGCAAGGAAGTAAACAGATGACAACACTGTTCTGCAAACCAGTCTGTTAAATGCTCATTCATACTTAACGTTATCCGACGAACACCTAACGTTACAAACACTAACGTTAAAATCTCAACAGCGAACCTGACATTAGTGTAAATGATTCTTTGATTAGAGCTTTTATGTATTGTTTATCTACAGGCTTGCTAAACATGGTTCTGTGTGTGATTTGGCTAACTTACTAGTTAAAGCCAGTGCTTAGTGTTTGTTTTGGGTTAGTTCTTGCGACAGATATTTGGCTATAATCGTTCTAAAAATACAAAAGTTAAAGTGCCATTCAGTAGCGATTATAGATCCGCAGTCTTTACTCTTGAGGACTGAACAGGTTCTGCTCGATCATCTTCACTCAAATGTTCTGGGTCTGATTCGGGCTCATATGGTTTTATTGACGCCGTTGTTTCTAACACTGACCAAAGCACAGCCTCCGGTAAGGGGCGTGACGTTTCCGACATACGTGCACTAGGCGTTTAGCGAATCACAACACACTGGGCCAGCTAACCAATCAGAGCCCACTGCGTATTTTTGAGGGACTGGCTTCATACAACCCGGAAAGCATCAGACCGTTTTACAAGGAGGGACAGAGCAGTGTAGAATAAAGGTCAAATATATGAAAAATAAGGCAATTTTTTTTTAAACGAAGCATGAACACATGTTACAGTGCACCCCACAAACACAGTCAAGCCTTCAAAAGAATGTGTTTTACCACCCCTTTAATAAACTTAGTTACCTAGCTTTCCTGGTAGCCTTCTTCAGTAAATTAGTTCTTGAAGGAGGTCTTGCCCAGGGTGCAATTCAATGTAGAACCGCCGCTGCCCTCAAACCATCCTAGCTGTAAATGACTTTCTTCTTTCAGATGAACACAATCAGAGATATAATAAATAATGGCCTGGCTCTCCAATATTGTTTGGATTTAAACATTGAAATGACTTATGTTTATTCTTTTGTCATCTGCCTTCTACTAAACTGACGCGGCTCATCCGGAAATTATTTCAGTCGTTTGAGGATTGTTTATCACTCGCTATAACTTTAGCAAAATGAAGAATAATGTTAATGCTTTAAATGTTTTAAATTGGGAGCACAGAGAAAACTTCATACGATGATCAAATGGTCTCATATCGTCCCATCATCATCATTGTAAACGTGGGTAGACGATATGAAGAAGTGGCCAGAGGTAACCTATGGGGACATATTTAACTACTTCGTCCTGTCAGGAGGAGTTGATGGAAAATTATAAAAGTACTGAGGCCTACCAATATTTCCACAGTGGGAAAGTGGGTCGTGTACAGTTACACAGTGAGGGGGACTTCGTCTTTTTAAAGCACATGTGCACCCCAGCCAGTGGAGCAGGCCAAACCCCTCGGTGTGGGGGCCAGTTAGTAACCAGGGGCCAGTGGAGCAGGCCAAACCCCTCGGTGTGGGGGCCAGTTAGTAACCAGGGGTCAGTGGAGCAGGCCAAACCCCTCAGTGTGGGGGTCAGTTAGTAACCAGGGGCCAGTGGAGCAGGCCAAACCCCTCGGTGTGGGGGCCAGTTAGTAACCAGGGGTCAGTGGAGCAGGCCAAACCCCTCGGTGTGGGGGCCAGTTAGTAACCAGGGGCCAGTGGAGCAGGCCAAACCCCTCGGTGTGGGGGCCAGTTAGTAACCAGGGGTCAGTGGAGCAGGCCAAACCCCTCGGTGTGGGGGCCAGTTAGTAACCAGGGGCCAGTGGAGCAGGCCAAACCCCTCGGTGTGGGGGCCAGTTAGTAACCAGGGGTCAGTGGAGCAGGCCAAACCCCTCGGTGTGGGGGCCAGTTAGTAACCAGGGGCCAGTGGAGCAGGCCAAACCCCTCGGTGTGGGGGCAGTTAGTAACCAGGGGTCAGTGGAGCAGGCCAAACCCCTCGGTGTGGGGGCAGTTAGTAACCAGGGGTCAGTGGAGCAGGCCAAACCCCTCGGTGTGGGGGCCAGTTAGTGACCAGGGGTCAGTGGAGCAGGCCAAACCCCTCGGTGTGGGGGCAGTTAGTAACCAGGGGTCAGTGGAGCAGGCCAAACCCCTCGGTGTGGGGGCCAGTTAGTAACCAGGGGTCAGTGGAGCAGGCCAAACCCCTCGGTGTGGGGGCAGTTAGTAACCAGGGGTCAGTGGAGCAGGCCAAACCCCTCGGTGTGGGGGCCAGTTAGTAACCAGGGGTCAGTGGAGCAGGCCAAACCCCTCGGTGTGGGGGCAGTTAGTAACCAGGGGTCAGTGGAGCAGGCCAAACCCCTCGGTGTGGGGGCCAGTTAGTGACCAGAGGTCAGTGGAGCAGGCCAAACCCCTCGGTGTGGGGGCCAGTTAGTAACCAGGGGTCAGTGGAGCAGGCCAAACCCCTCGGTGTGGGGGCCAGTTAGTGAACAGGGGCCAGTGGAGCAGGCCAAACCCCTCGGTGTGGGGGCCAGTTAGTGAACAGGGGCCAGTGGAGCAGGCCAAACCCCTCGGTGTGGGGGCCAGTTAGTAACCAGGGATCAGTGGAGCAGGCCAAACCCCTCGGTGTGGGGGCCAGTTAGTAACCAGGGGCCAGTGGAGCAGGCCAAACCCCTTGGTGTGGGGGCCAGTTAGTAACCAGGGGTCAGTGGAGCAGTCCAAACCCCTCGGTGTGGGGGCCAGTTAGTAACCAGGGGCCAGTGGAGCAGGCCAAACCCCTCGGTGTGGGGGCCAGTTAGTAACCAGGGGCCAGTGGAGCAGGCCAAACCCCTCGGTGTGGGGGCCAGTTAGTAACCAGGGGTCAGTGGAGCAGGCCAAACCCCTCAGTGTGGGGGCCAGTTAGTAACCAGGGGCCAGTGGAGCAGGCCAAACCCCTCAGGTTTGGGGGCCAGTTAGTAACCAGGGGTCAGTGGAGCAGGCCAAACCCCTCGGTGTGGGGGCCAGTTAGTAACCAGGGGCCAGTGGAGCAGGCCAAACCCCTCAGGTGTGGGGCCAGTTAGTAACCAGGGATCAGTGGAGCAGTCCAAACCCCTCGGTGTGGGGGCCAGTTAGTAACCAGGGGCCAGTGGAGCAGGCCAAACCCCTCGGTGTGGGGGCCAGTTAGTAACCAGGGGCCAGTGGAGCAGGCCAAACCCCTCGGTGTGGGGGCCAGTTAGTAACCAGGGGTCAGTGGAGCAGGCCAAACCCCTCAGTGTGGGGGCCAGTTAGTAACCAGGGGCCAGTGGAGCAGGCCAAACCCCTCAGGTTTGGGGGCCAGTTAGTAACCAGGGGTCAGTGGAGCAGGCCAAACCCCTCGGTGTGGGGGCCAGTTAGTAACCAGGGGCCAGTGGAGCAGGCCAAACCCCTCAGGTGTGGGGCCAGTTAGTAACCAGGGATCAGTGGAGCAGGCCAAACCCCTCGGTGTGGGGGCCAGTTAGTAACCAGGGGCCAGTGGAGCAGGCCAAACCCCTTGGTGTGGGGGCCAGTTAGTAACCAGGGGTCAGTGGAGCAGGCCAAACCCCTCGGTGTGGGGGCCAGTTAGTGACCAGGGGCCAGTGGAGCAGGCCAAACCCCTTGGTGTGGGGGCCAGTTAGTAACCAGGGGTCAGTGGAGCAGGCCAAACCCCTCTGTGTGGGGGCCAGTTAGTAACCAGGGGTCAGTGGAGCAGGCCAAACCCCTCGGTGTGGGGGCCAGTTAGTGACCAGGGGTCAGTGGAGCAGGCCAAACCCCTCGGTGTGGGGGCCAGTTAGTAACCAGGGGTCAGTGGAGCAGGCCAAACCCCTCGGTGTGGGGGCCAGTTAGTGAACAGGGGCCAGTGGAGCAGGCCAAACCCCTCGGTGTGGGGGCCAGTTAGTGAACATGGGCCAGTGGAGCAGGCCAAACCCCTCGGTGTGGGGGCCAGTTAGTAACCAGGGATCAGTGGAGCAGGCCAAACCCCTCGGTGTGGGGGCCAGTTAGTAACCAGGGGCCAGTGGAGCAGGCCAAACCCCTTGGTGTGGGGGCCAGTTAGTAACCAGGGGTCAGTGGAGCAGTCCAAACCCCTCGGTGTGGGGGCCAGTTAGTAACCAGGGGCCAGTGGAGCAGGCCAAACCCCTCGGTGTGGGGGCCAGTTAGTAACCAGGGGCCAGTGGAGCAGGCCAAACCCCTCGGTGTGGGGGCCAGTTAGTAACCAGGGGTCAGTGGAGCAGGCCAAACCCCTCAGTGTGGGGGCCAGTTAGTAACCAGGGGCCAGTGGAGCAGGCCAAACCCCTCAGGTTTGGGGGCCAGTTAGTAACCAGGGGTCAGTGGAGCAGGCCAAACCCCTCGGTGTGGGGGCCAGTTAGTAACCAGGGGCCAGTGGAGCAGGCCAAACCCCTCAGGTGTGGAGCAGGCCAAACCCCTCAGGTGTGGGGCCAGTTAGTAACCAGGGATCAGTGGAGCAGTCCAAACCCCTCGGTGTGGGGGCCAGTTAGTAACCAGGGGCCAGTGGAGCAGGCCAAACCCCTCGGTGTGGGGGCCAGTTAGTAACCAGGGGCCAGTGGAGCAGGCCAAACCCCTCGGTGTGGGGGCCAGTTAGTAACCAGGGGTCAGTGGAGCAGGCCAAACCCCTCAGTGTGGGGGCCAGTTAGTAACCAGGGGCCAGTGGAGCAGGCCAAACCCCTCAGGTTTGGGGGCCAGTTAGTAACCAGGGGTCAGTGGAGCAGGCCAAACCCCTCGGTGTGGGGGCCAGTTAGTAACCAGGGGCCAGTGGAGCAGGCCAAACCCCTCAGGTGTGGGGCCAGTTAGTAACCAGGGATCAGTGGAGCAGGCCAAACCCCTCGGTGTGGGGGCCAGTTAGTAACCAGGGGCCAGTGGAGCAGGCCAAACCCCTTGGTGTGGGGGCCAGTTAGTAACCAGGGGTCAGTGGAGCAGGCCAAACCCCTCGGTGTGGGGGCCAGTTAGTGACCAGGGGCCAGTGGAGCAGGCCAAACCCCTTGGTGTGGGGGCCAGTTAGTAACCAGGGGTCAGTGGAGCAGGCCAAACCCCTCTGTGTGGGGGCCAGTTAGTAACCAGGGGCCAGTGGAGCAGGCCAAACCCCTTGGTGTGGGGGCCAGTTAGTAACCAGGGGTCAGTGGAGCAGGCCAAACCCCTCGGTGTAGGGGCCGGTTAGTAACCAGGGGCCAGTGGAGCAGGCCAAACCCCTCGGTGTGGGGGCCAGTTAGTAACCAGGGGCCAGTGGAGCAGGCCAAACCCCTCGGTGTGGGGGACAGTTAGTAACCAGGGGTCAGTGGAGCAGGCCAAACCCCTCAGTGTGGGGGCCAGTTAGTAACCAGGGGCCAGTGGAGCAGGCCAAACCCCTCAGGTGTGGGGGCCAGTTAGTAACCAGGGGTCAGTGGAGCAGGCCAAACCCCTCGGTGTGGGGGCCAGTTAGTAACCAGGGGCCAGTGGAGCAGGCCAAACCCCTCGGTGTGGGGGCCAGTTAGTAACCAGGGGCCAGTGGAGCAGGCCAAACCCCTCGGTGTGGGGGACAGTTAGTAACCAGGGGTCAGTGGAGCAGTCCAAACCCCTCGGTGTGGGGGCCAGTTAGTAACCAGGGGTCAGTGGAGCAGGCCAAACCCCTCGGTGTGGGGGACAGTTAGTAACCAGGGGTCAGTGGAGCAGTCCAAACCCCTCGGTGTGGGGGACAGTTAGTAACCAGGGGTCAGTGGAGCAGGCCAAACCCCTCGGTGTGGGGGCCAGTTAGTAACCAGGGGTCAGTGGAGCAGGCCAAACCCCTCGGTGTGGGGGCCAGTTAGTAACCAGGGGTCAATGGAGCAGGCCAAACCCCTCGGTGTGGGGGCAGTTAGTAACCAGGGGTCAGTGGAGACGACTGGAGGCTCAGCATCGCTGGTTTGGGAAGGTCCTGGAGCCACACAGCCTCCATATTATGGAAGGTAAGAATATCACACACATTAATATAATTATTATTATTATTTATATTTATATTATTATTTATATCTTGCAACGTTCGTGTCGTTAACATAAGTATGTTATAAATGTATAAACTTAAGTATCTTAACATGTGTTTGTGATTAACAGGTTTGTGAAGTATACACGGTTTCCTGTTTACAAACATTACAGGGTGCGTGCGCATCCTGGAGGCAGAAAGACAGATCGCTCAGCTGGTCCGCTACTGCAACAACCTTAAGTATTGAAGCTTTCCTTATTGTTTGTATAACTGCTGACTCAATAAAACGTGATTTTAGTTGGATCTGTTTGTCTGTCTTTAATTTTGCAGTGTTGCTGTGATACATGTATGAATGATAATGATAATTTTTTGGCAAACGCATGCTTCCCCCTAGGTATGTTAAACATCAGGCACCCAGCACTGGCTCTGTTGGTACAATTAACCACGCAGCAACTCCTTGGCATTTTGACTTACAGACACGCCGCTACTAACCTACAACACGAGAGGTTTCTTCTTTCTGCCTCTCGGGTGCGTGCGCAAGCAGTGATGACGTCGCCGAGAAATCCATGTATTAAAACAACATTAAAAATATAATTTGTTTTATACAAAAATCTATACTAAGACTCTGCGACATTTGTCAGTGATAGTGATTTGTCACATATAATTTAAACATATATAATATGTGGAATGGAGATTTATGTCAATATATGGTCTTTCTGAAAGCTGAGCATTTATGATTTTACTCTATATGAGCATATTAGGATATTTCATATATTGGACATATATTATACATACATAAGCATATATAATATATGGGATACATTTATATGTCAATATATGGAATTGGTCCAATTTCTAATAGGTTTCAAATATGTTTTTACCTTATATATGTCATATATCGCATATATTGATATTGCATATATTCACATTTATTACATTTCCATATGGGTAGTGGCTGAAGCGTCTGGATGGGACAATGAACATAAATACTGTGACTTTACTTGTGAGTCTATATGGAAAAGTAAGTAATAAGAAGTACATCACTAAGAAAAATAAATAAAAGTTATATTGCGTAATTGTTTTTTGAAAATCTGAATTTTGTCATCTTATTTTTATTAATATATTTTATGAACATAAATGTTTGCACTTCTGTGGTTTTAGACTCAGGCCTGGTTCATCAGGACTTTTATTTTGGTCTTGGTGTATGACGTCATAAGGCTGCGCCGCGCTCGTGCATCTGTTGTGATTCAGCTGAGGAAAGGTTTGTGTTTTAAGCGTTTAAAGTGTTTAAAGCGACGCAGGATGAATGATGTATTATTAAATGTAACACTGCATTGCTTTATCTAACATGTGTCAGCGCTGTGTGAGTAAAGTAACAGAATAAACTCAAGAGTAACAGAAGGAGCGGCTCTTATGAAAGATCATCTACAGGTCAGTTTGTCTGCAGACTCCAAAATTTGTTATTGGATGTGTTAATATAAAGATATGAAGTGTAATAACGCTTACATCACAAATTGCATTACTCGAGATATCAGTTGTTGCCCAAAGGCGGTTTTGAAATGGAAACAATATTTCTCTTTACTTTCAATTGAGAAAGTTGGTCAGTAAGTATTAATGTTAAAATAATGCACAGGTATTATCCATGTAATGTTTCTTAACTAGTTTAAAGTAGACTTCTCTCCACAATGTTATTTTAGTCAAATCAAATCTGAAATTCTCACATGTTTATTTTGTAATTGTAAATATTCAGAAGACTTCTGGAAGTGGATATCTGTGGTGGTTTTCGATACATTTGACTAAATAATTAATTATAAGAGTCTATGATCCTCTTCATGGACTGTAATACTGGATCTGATATAATTGATGACACATTAATGTTAATTATTCGTCTTGGGAAGTTTCATATTCATAAAGATAAAGTAATGTCTATCACACCTGCATTTAAATTTTTCTCTAAAGATCTTAAAATATTTTATGACTTATTGAACTCAATTTCTAGAAATAAGATGTGTATTAAAATATCTCTCATATTGAAAAAAGTAATTAGCAAAATGTAATACTTAAGATCGGTTATTCTCCAACTTCTGTTTGTTTTTGTTTGATGTCAAATGTCAATTTATGTTTTGTTGGAAAATTAAATAAAAAATAATAATAATTATGAGAGAACTGGAGCTATCGACTCTCAGAGTCAATTGAACCGATTGATTCACAAGGAATGATTCAGAGACCCCAGTGAGTCAATGTATAGAAAAATAATGTAGGAACTATACATGTAGAAAATTTTACTTCCGCATCTAAAAACGCCAAATCCGGAAGTGACATAACAGGAGGGAGTGTAATGAGGAAAACAATGGATCGCAATGACAGTTCGGACGCTGAGGAAATTATAAATGTTTATTAATACTCATATGGCAGACCACAGCCATACAATAATGACACACAATTAGGGAAAGGCCAGGATTAGACGGATCAACGATTAGAGGAGACAAATTGTGTGAGGAGAACCAGTGGAGAACGGCAGGTGTCGGAGAGAGAACAGTGTTAGCTTATAGATAACGCTACAGCTAACGATATGAACACTGTGCTCAGTAGGGCTGTAGCGATACACTAATCTCACGATACGATACGATACACAGCTCACGATACGATATATATCACGATATTCAGCCAACGATACGATTCGATATAATTCGATACACTTACATCATTTTCTGAAAGATTTAAAGGGGACAGAGTGATTTTGGTGACATCTTGTGAGTGTTTCATTTACTTGGATTGAATTAACTGAACTGAAAACTAAAATCATTAATTACACAATATATGTCTCTGACGGGACAGAGAGTCTACAGCTTGCAAATGCTGGACAAAAGGAATCAAAGATGTGTTGAGAAAATTAGTTCAATTTATTGAAACAGTGCAAACTGTAGCTTACAAGCCTTTGAAAAGTAAATAAAGTGCAGTATTGCAATTAACAATGGAGTTTTAAAAAGCTTGACACTGACATTTGGTAGTATTTCCAGAGTATTTCACGTTTGTGTCACACAGCTTGCAAACCAACCGCGATGCTTTGTCTAAGTCAAGGGTCTCCAACCTTTTTTCATTTGAGAGCTATTTTTTAAAAAAGAAAGTCAGAGAGCTACTCATGTTATATAATACTTAAAACTCTTAAATAATGCATCATAATTCTCATATTAACAACTATCCAAACTGTTTTACACCTGAAAGAGTATAGTAGTAGTTCCAGTAGTCGGTACAATACCACTATTTTTTTTTTTTAAATAAATGTTTTATTATATATGATGATAATCATAAGTAAATAATACATAAACATGTAAAGGCTGTATGCTGTTTAAAAGTAAACATTGTTTATAAATGAAAGATCAAGTGAAAAATAAGCAACCATTAATAATTATATAATTAGTATTATTTATTTCATAATTATTATTATTATTATTATTAGTAGAGACGTATTATTATTACATAGAGACGTAGCTAAATTTACTGTAGGCTACAATCTGTAGTCAATCTTCACAATCTCTTCACGTTAAACCGAACTTTTATTTTGACGGGTTGCCGTGATTACCAGTGTCTGTGTTCATGATGATATGACAGTGGGTGCGCGTCTCATTCTCATTCAGCTCCCTAGTTCAGTCAGGGCACTGATCAGGGATCAGCCCATTGACTCATGTCCTGATCAGTGCCCTGACTACTGAACCAGGAGCAGAATGAGACGCAGCCAGTTTTCTCAAATGAAACGGTAAATTCTCATGAAGTGACGGTTTATGCGTTCGTGTCGGAGCGAGTGCGCGCGCGGCGCTCGTCATCCACACAGACGCAGAACATGCAGGAGTAATATTTAAATAGTATTTTGCAGTTTATTATTTACAGACACTAGTATATATTCGGCTTCAGTCTGGAGCCCTGCGCTTAAATGAACACGGAAGCGACTGAACGCAGCTGCTATGGTGAGCTATTTTTAGAACAGACCCGCGGGCGACTCCTGTGGTGCTTGCGGGCGACTCATGTTGTTGACCCTTGAGTCTAAGTCGTCGCTTTCCTTCTTCTTTTTAAACCCAAAGTGCTCCCACACATCTGTTTTTAAGCATAAAGGCGCTGGATTTATATTCACCGCCATTTTCTTGAATCTCCTCGCTCTGACTCCGTAAACAAGAAGAGGTAGACGTTGGCGTCTGTGTAAAGTTAGTAGTACGGGTAACTTGCTCTACAGCGATACTAGCGGCTGGCTGACCAAATCGCTCTTCCTGCAACGCAAATGGGGGTAAACACAGGGATTTGAATGGGACTTATGTATCGATACTCGCGGCTTAAAAATCGATACTTTCTTGGGAGAAAAAAATATCGATTTATATCGCAGAATCGATAAAATTGCCCAGCCCTAGTGCTCAGATCACAACACTGTACTGATTATTATCATGTCTCAGGTAGGGCTGGGCGATATGGAGCAAAAATTATATCTCGATATATTTTGCTATATCTCGATATACGATATATATCTCGATATCTTTACCGGAAAAATAACCCCCCAAAAACTACTGCAAAAACAAATATGCAAAGTGCAAAGAGGTAGGCAGTTCATGTAGGAACAAAGTAGGGATGCAACAATACAGTAAGTCCACAGTTCAATACATACCTCGGTTTTTTTTACCACGGTTTTCGGTTCGGTTCTGATGGCTAGTCGCATCAGATTTTTGCTATTCTATTCTTAGCCGAACAGCAAGAGCTTAAGGAGGAAAAAATACTATTTTTTTTATTGCAATACTCTTTCTTTATTTTACATAAAAGACTTGAAAAACCTTACTTAAACTTAAAACTTTACTTTTAAAAAACCTTGTACACATTCCTAGTGTACTGTATAATATAAAATAAATATATATAAAGATTTACACTGGCAGCTCAGAGCTGTACAGCAGCATTTAAGTATGAAATTGAATTAATAAATGTAAAAATAAAACACTACATAGACTTCACTATAAAATAAACATTGATTCTTATTAAAGCTACTGTATTAGTTTTTCAGTCAAGAGCAGTGAGTGATTTTCTCTTTGTCTTTTGTTGTTGTATTAACATTAAAGGGACAGTTCACTCAAAAATTTAAATTCTGTCATTGATTACTCGCGCTCAAGTTGTTTTAAACCTGAATAAAGTTCTTTCTTCTGTTGGACATATTTTTAAGAATATTGGAAACCAAACAGTTGCTGGTGACTGGTCCCCATTGTCGGAAATAGTAATATGGATGAAAATCGCTACCATCAACTGTCTGGTATTCAACAGAAGAAATGAATACAGGTTTGGAACACCATTAGAGTTGGTAAACAATTACATCATTTTAGAGGTGAACTGTCCCTTTAAGGACAAGTGGCAGCGTGTTCACTATAGGCTGCCCTGCTGTCAATTTAAGACTTGCACGCATCTAATATACAGACACACGCCGATTTTACTTTCACTTTAGACATAACCGACTGTGTTTATGTTAACCTTGCAGTTAGCGCAGTAAGATTTAGTCCAGTAATCACTTTTGTTTGACAGGCTTTTAGTGCGCGCGCATTACTAAGCCGCTCTCTCTCTGTAGTGTACAGTCGCGGGAGTTCTTGTCTCGCAAAGTAATGCCGCCTAGGTAAACTGTATTTTGGATCAAGTGTTTGAGAACCAACTGTCGGCATTCATGGCGGTAGACATCTGTCTGCTGTTCGTCCGACTTCTTAAAACCGAAGTATCTCCATATAATGGAGCCAGTTGTCCAGACGAGTTCTATAGCCTCCGAGCTGGTTGCGGACGCCGCCATGTTCAATGAGACAACACGCGAGGGGAGGGGGAACAAAAGCAAGGAGGCGGGGGGCGAGCGAGCGGGGGCGGGGGCGAGCACAGCACAGAGAACGCAAACAAGCAAAGTGGCGGAATCAGAATTAAATATAAACAATATATCGATATATACGATATGTCAAAATCCATATCGTGTTGAAAAAATATCTCGATATATTTTAAATATCGAGATATCGCCCACCCCTAGTCTCAGGCAATAGCAAAGCTGGGAACATGCTAGAAATAGAACCAATGCCTATTTTTCACGTGACACACGAGCGTGTTGGACGCGTTTCCAGGCAAAATAGAATAGGAAAATATGTTTATATGTCATTTTGACATGAATACATATTAATAAATAACATTTTGATGTTTGAAAGTCTCTAGGTTGACATAAATGCAGATATTATTGTAATTTAAAAAAATTAATAATGATCGATTTTCAAATATTGCACCTGTCAATACAGAATGAAATATACTGTAGCCTATTTTGCTGTCAATACTGCCGAAGTTGTCTTTGCTGTATCAGTAGGCTGATGATATTATATATTCGCTATATATGTATGTTTAACATGAAGTATAGGCCTTCCACACAGCTGAAAATGTCATTGTAAGTCCCTTCTCTTCACCTGCACAAAACGCCACCATGCAGGTTTCCTAACTTTTTTTTTTTTAAGGAAACCTGTGGACTCAATGTCCTGACAGGCTGGACACAATAATTTACCATGACAATGATAACTTGAAATAGAAAAACTACAGAAAATACACAGACTCGTGCTGAATACCAACCTATTCTGCACTGCACTTTTAAAAACATTTTAAATCCTGCATTACCTTTTCATATGGTATTTTCATACAAGGCTATAAATTCATCTTGAAAAAACTCTCTCCCAAATAATGTTGCAAACTATACAGAACCCTCTCATTCGACACAACACTATTGGTTGCAATTAACAACAAAGGTATTATATTAAACTGCTATTTATTTCAGATATAATAGGCTAATTACACCCAAATAAAAAAACTGAAATGATTGTACACATATAATGCATATGTTGCTCATATAAGGTATTTTTCATAAGCACTTGTGTTCATGACAAATTTATTCGAGCAAACATATATAATTAACAGTAAATAAGCTCCTCTCTAGTGTTTCTTTATCGTTAACTAACAAACTGTGAACATCGAATGACTTTCCTGAGGAAACGTTAGGCTAAATATAATGTGAAGTGACCTATTGTTTACAAACTGTTTTATTGATGCATTTCCACGGTTGAAACAGTGATTGAGTGTTTGCATGAGTCATGTTACGGATTTCGGTAAGTTGTAGTGTATCTTTCAACATACCTTTTGATATTCACGCATATTTTTTGAGATATAAAGGTGTCATGAACTAGCCTGACATCGTCATACTCAATTCTGGTCAGAATATGAGTCTGATACTGCTCCGTTGGGCTGTGATTATGGGGCGCGTTTCAGCCGAACCAGGAAAGATCTCAATTGGATAGATCTACAACCAATCAGAGCAACGGAGCGACGCATAACGTTAGTTGTCAAATGTCAACAGAACTCAACTGACCTGTGTTGCCAAGTCCGCAGGTTGAAGCGACCCCAATTATGTGATATACAGACTAGGGATGTTAACCGATGACCGTTTGACCGATGGTTGACCGTATCAACGTTAACCGATCAAAGTTGTCGGTTAAAAAAAAAAAAGTTATCTCTAAATTAGGCTATTATAGACAGTGGACTAAACGCTACTACAGTTAGCCATCTCATTCCAAAATCTTTTTGTGTGAAGTGAACAAATCCCTCACACTCAATTTTTCATAACTCGACTGTTTGTACTTAATAAACCAATAAAAACATTTGGCGCGAGGTCACAGCGTTTGGGTTTGCGCGCTCACAAGGTTTGCGGTTAGCCAGGGAGCCAGGGCAGACGACCGTATGAAGCGTGCAAAGAAAAGTAGTGTGTGGGACCATTTCACCAAAAAGAACGACACAGATGTAAGTTGCAACTTGTGTGATACAGTGCTTAATTAGAAGGCACACAGTGAGTTAGACCCGTCTTGGCCGGTGCGTCTTTTACACATTCTGAAGGTGCCGGTTTTATCCATTGGTTTTATCGTGTTGCAGTCTATTAGACAACATTCAGCATAAGATGGGCTTACATTTGGAAATATATTACATCTACATTTCAGTGGTAACACATAAGGTGTTGATCATCATCTTTCTTTATTATTTTTAGCACTACCTCGAACTAAAGCAGCGTCTCTTCGGAGCTGTTATTTTCTTAAATGAGCCGCGGCAATGTTTCAAATGAGCT
>JARQWZ010004223.1:0-85000 GCA_033150135.1 Gobio occitaniae
GGGCATGAGGGTAGTTCTCAGCCGAGGTTGAGCTGCGCACAGCGCTGGCCCTTGGCTAGACGATGTCCAGAAACACCATTGACCCGGATTTGGTTCGGAACTGTTCTTCCCCCGGAGGAGGGCCGGGTGAAAACCATTAGTAATTCTGTTCCGCACTGGGGTTAAAAACAGCCAGTGGTACCCAAATATATATAGATATATATATAAAAAAAAAAAAAAAAAAAAAGAGAAGAACAGTTCCAATATCTCTGGGTCTCGGGAGTTCAGGAATGGCAGTGTGTGTGACGCTACAAGCCTCGCCGCCCTCATTCCCCTCCCCACAAGAGGGCGAGAATGGCAGTGTGTGACGCTACAAGCCTCGCCACTCTCATTCCCCTCTTCTCAGCGGTGTGTGGACGACAGTGCGCGACGCTATGCCTCGCCGCTCTTGTTCCACGCTGAGGAAGGAGGTGAGGCAGACCGTGTGCAACGCCACAAAGCCTTGCCACGCTCAGCCCCTCCTTCATTTGGAGAGCGCACTGGGCGGTGTACAACGCTCCCATGCCTTGTCAGCCTCTGGTGCCTCTCCAAATCGCCAGCAGGGGGTGCCGGCTGTGGGAACGCACTCAAGCGGCCTTCCCACACTCGCACACCCCCTCAGCGGATGCAGGTCGTGTGTCAGACCCAGACCCCTACACGGACCACTCCCATGTCGTCCTGGGGTCCCTGCATTCCGCCTCGCTGCCCTGCTGCGGGTACGTCTGTGGTGCTGATGACCCCGCTTGTTCGGTCTGGGGGCCTGGCTAGCGCTCCCCGGCCCGTCTCGCTGGGTCGTCTGTACCATCAGACTCGGCTTGCGATTCAGTTCGCCGGCGTCCGCCCAAGTTCGGGGGCGTTCACTTCACGTCTATTGCGTGGGTGGATGCCCCCGTGCTTCAGGCGAAGATCGCTGTCCTACTGGCGAGGGACGCGATAAAGCCGGTCCCTCCAGCCGATATGAAGTCCGGGTTCTACAGCCCGTACTTCATTGTACCAAGAAAGGCGGCGGGTTACGGCCAATCTTGGACCTGCCTTACTTGAACCGTTCCCTCCACAGGATGCCGTTCAGAATGTTAACGCAGAAACGCATCTTCAGGTGCGTCCGTCCCCAGGATTGGTTTGCAGCGATCGACCTGAAGGACGCGTACTTTCATGTCTCGATTCTCCCTCGACACAGACCGTTTCTACGCTTTGCTTTCGACGGACAGGCATGTCAGTACAAAGTCCTGCCCTTCGGGCTGTCCCTGTCGCCCCGTGACTTCACGGAAGTCGCGGAGGCGGCCATTGCTCCCATGAGAGAGCGTGGTGTTCGTCTTCTCAACTATCTCGACGACTGGCTGATTCTTGCCCAGTCGCGGGAACAGTTGTGCGAACACAGGGACATGGTGCTTCGGCACCTCAGCCGGTTGGGTCTTCGGGTCAACAGGGAAAAGAGCAAACTCTGTCCCGTACAGAGGATCTCTTTTCTCGAGATGGAGATCGACTCGGTCGCCATGACAGCGCGCCTCACCGAGGAGCGCGTCCAGTCGGTGTTGAGCTGCTTGAATACGTTCTAACGCAGTACAGCGTTTCCACTGAAATAATTTCAGAGGCTCCTGGGGCATATGGCAGCTGCAGCCGCAGTAACGCCGCTAGGGCTGCTCCGTATGAGACCGCTTCAACACTGGCTACACGACCGAGTCCCGAGATGGACGTGGCACAGCGGGTCCCTCCGTGTCCAAGTGACGCCGAGATGCCGCCAAACCTTCAGCCCGTGGTCGGACCCTTCATTTCTACGGGCAGGAGTGCCTCTAGAACAAGTGTCCAGGCATTCTCTTGTCTCCACGGATGCCTCATCCACGGGCTGGGGTGCCACGTACAACGGGCTTGCAATCGGGTCTGTGGACGGGGCCCCAACTGCAATGGCATATCAATTGCCTGGAGTTGCTGGCGGTTCGTCTTGCTCTCAGCCACCTCAAAGGGTCGCTCTAAGACAAGCACGTTCTGATCCGGACGGACAGCACTGCGGCCGTTGCGTACATCATCAAACAGGGTGGTCTACGCTCCCGCCGCATGTCCCAACTCGCCCGCCATCTCCTTCTGTGGAGTCCGAAGCACCTGAGGTCCCTTCGTGCCATCCACATTCCGGGCCCGCTCAATCGTGTGGCCGACGAGCTGTCACGGTTGCCCGTGCTGCCCGGGGAGTGGAGACTCCACCCCCAGGTGGTCCAGCTGATTTGGAGTCGCTTGGGGCCGCACAGATCGATCTGTTTGCCGCCCCGACACGACCCACTGCCAGTGGTACTATTCCCTGCCCGGGGGAAACCTCGGCACGGATGCCCTGGCACACAGCTGGCCCCGGGGCCTACGCAAATATGCGCCCCCCCCCCCCCCAGTGAGCCTTCTTGCACAGACACGGTGCAAGGTCAGGGAGGACGAGGAGCAGCTCCTCTTGGTAGCTCCGTACTGGCCCAACAGGACTTGGTTCCCGGAACTAGTGCTCCTCGCGACAGCACCTCCTTGGCCCATTCCTCTGAGGAAGGACCTCCTGACTCAGAGACGCGGCACCCTGTGGCACCCGCGTCCGGACCTCTGGAAACTCCATGTCTGGTCCCTGGTCGGGATGCGGAGGTTCTAGGTGACCTACCGCAAGCGGTAGTTGACACCATCAATTCCGCCAGAGCCCCCTCTACGAGACGGCTATATGCGTTGAAGTAGAACCTGTTCGTCGACTGGTGCTCTTCTCACCGAGAAGACCCCCGAAAGTGTTCGGTCAGATCTGTGCTCTCTTTTCTTCAAGACGGGTTGGAGCGAAAGCTGTCTCCCTCCACCCTCAAGGTGTATGTTGCCGCTATAGCGCAATCATGACCTGGTTAATGGTTAATTCATTAGGCAAGCACGATCTGATCGTCAGGTTCCTGGGGGGGCGAGGAGATTTAAATCCGCCTCGTCCTCCCTTTATACCCTCTTGGGACTTGACTCTGGTGCTGACGCACTTCAGAGTGCGCCCTTTGAGCCTTTACAGTCAGCGGAGCTTAAGATCTTGTCTCTAAAGACAGTACTCCTGATTGCATTGGCCTCAGTTAAGAGGGTAGGGGACCTGCAGGCGTTTTCGGTCGACGAATCGTGCCTGGGATTCGGGCCAGGTGACTCTCAGGTAACCCTGAGGCCCCGGCCTGGATATGTGCCAAGGTTCCCACTACTCCCTTCCGGGACCAAGTGGTGAGCCTGCAAGCGCTGCCTTCGGAGGAGGCAGACCCAGCCCTGGCTTTTCTCTGTCCAGTTCGCGCCCTGCGACAGAACGCATGTTGACAGAACGCAAAGCTTAGGACCTCAGAACAGCTCTTCATCTGTTACGGAGGACAGCAGAAGGGAAAGGCTGTCTCCAAGCTGAGGATGGCCCACTGGATAGTGGACGCCATCGTCTTGGCTTATGAAGCCCAAGACGTGCCCTGCCCGCTCGGGTTAAGAGCCCACTCCACTAGGGGTGTTGCTTCTTCCTGGGCGCTGGCTCGTAGCGCCTCGCTGACAGATATTTGTAGAGCTGCGGGCTGGGCGACACCTAACACGTTCGCTAGGTTTTATAGCCTACGTGTAGAACCGGTGGCTTCTCGTTTGCTCGCTTCCCATAGTCAGCAGCTGAAGTGCCCGTTCTAAGTGTCGGCTTGCTGCGCCATTCCCTTCCCCATGGAACGGATACGTGCGCTTATTTTCTCCAGTCGAGTTCCTCAGGATTGGCGAACCCTGTTGAGTCCTCCGCACCCCTCGGCAGTCGGATGTGGCGGAGCGTCTGACGCCAGGTCTGGCACTTGTATGCATTGGTGGAACTTGTGTCGGACTGGGTCCGTATGTTGTGACCCCTACGGCGGTCCCATACGTGTATTCTCCACGGTACAGCTCCCTACGGCGAGCTCGTGTCTTTCCCTTGGCAGAGTTCCTCTGCCGTCTCAGTTCGGTGTCGTCCCCCGCCTGTATAGGCCGGGCCACCTCTGGGACTTCCGTATGTTGTGCTGCCCACGGCCAGCCCATACGTGTTCTCTCCACATGGTAACTCCCTCCGGGCATGATGTGGCTCCCGCAGCGTCCTTCGGGCACGCTTTCCCAGCGTTATCCAATAAGTCTGCTGAATGGGTCTTGCGGAACAGCAGTGTGACTCTCCCTGCGTGAATTCCCCGCCCGCATCAGAACGGGGTCTGAGGGGCTCTCGCTGGGCGCTGGAAGTGGTAGTAACTGTGGCGTTTTCCATAGGGATCCCAATTCGTCGGTAATACCGACGTACGTCGTAGTGACCGACTGAAAGGGAACGTCTCGGTTACGTATGGTAACCCTCGTTCCCTGAAGGAGGGAACGGAGACGTACGTCCCGTCGCCACAGTTCCTTACCATCACTGCATGGCCGAGTCACTAGTTCGGCTCCTCAGTGAAAAACGTCAGTGCGATGCTCTCGCTTCCTATTTATACCCGCGGCGCGGGGCGGAGCGCGAGATGCAAATCTCGCACGCCAATGGCCCATTGGCCTGTTCTCTAAATCTCGAAGCTGATAGGGGCTCTCTAAAGTGATCCCAATTCGTCGGTAATACCGACGTACGTCTCCGTTCCCTCCTTCAGGGAACGAGGGTTACCATACGTAACCGAGACGTTCGCAATGTGCTAATTAATGCTAGCAAATTGATAATTCATGTTAGGAATATACTAATTCATGTTTTACAAAATGCTAATTCATGTTTTACTGACATGTTAGATCATGTTAGCAAAATGTTAAAACATGCTAGCAAAATTCTAATTCATGTTAGCAAAATTTTAAATTATGCAATCAAAATGTTAAATCATGTTAGCACAAGGTTAAAACATGCTTGCAAAATGCCAGAAAATGCTAACAATATGTTAATTCATGTTAGCACAATGTTGTCAAAACATATTAGCAACAAATGCTTAATCATGCCACCAAAACATGCTAATTCATTATAGCAATATGTTAATTCATTTTACCAAAATGTTAAGTAATGCTAACAAAATGTTAAGTCATGCTAGCAAACGTGCTAATTCATGCTAGTAACATGTTATTAATGTTCACATGCTCATTTTAATGTTAACAATGTATTAAATCAGGCTAGAAATGTAGTAAAACAAGCTAACAACATGTTAATTCATGTTAGTAATGGTAAAACGTGTTTATTTGTGCTAGGAAAGTGTTAAAACATGTTAGGAATGTTTATTAGGAAATATACTAATTTATGCTAACAAAATTTAGCAATGCTAACAAAAATGCTAAAACATGCTAGCGATATGAAAAATCATGTTAACATGCTAGCAACATGTTAATTCATACTAACAACATGGTAATTCATGTTAATTCATGCTAGTAACATGTTATTAATGTTAACATGCTAATTTTAATGTTAACAATGTATTAAATCAGGCTAGAAATGTAGTAAAACAAGCTAACAACATGTTAATTCATGTTAGTTATGGTAAAACATGTTTATTTGTGCTAAGAAAGTGTTAAAACATGTTAGGAATGTTTATTAAGAAATATACTAATTCATGCTAACAAAATGTAACAATGCTAACAAAAATGCTAAAACATGCTAGCGATATGAAAAATCATGTTAACATGCTAGCAACATGTTAATTCATACTAACAACATGGTAAGTCATGTTAGAAAGCATGCTAAAACATGCTAATTCATTAATTCATCAGCAGTTTTGTGTGTGACTGTTACACCTGAGAGTTGTGAGTGAGTTGCTGTGTTCTCTGCTCAGCTGGGTCATAACGGGGCGACCCCGGAGAGCTGCTGGCTGGTGGATCAGCTCTCTGTGGGCGTTCCCACCAAAGGGATTCAGTACAACTTCCTGTGCAAGTGCTGGCTGGCCAAAGACAGAGGAGACGGTCTGACGGCCAGAGTCTTCAACATCCTGGACGCCACAACCATCAGCATCATCCGCAAGGTTCAGACGCTCCTCAAGTGGAGACTCTAGGGCCACATACAGCCTTTCAGGAGTGACAACCGCATTAAATATGGAAGTACATTATCATTCTGGCATCCTGCGCAGTTCTGTTCAATAACAGTGTCAATGTTGCGAAATTAATCAATTATGAGACAAATTCAATTCTGTTCAATAACAGCGTCAATGTTGCAAAATTCATCAATTATGAGACAAATTCAATTCTGTTCAATAATAGTGTCAATGTTGCAAAATTCATCAATTATGAGACAAATTCAATTCTGTTCAATAACAGTGTCAATGTTGCAAAATTCATCAATTATGAGACAAATTCAATTCTGTTCAATAATAGTGTCAATGTTGCAAAATTCATCAATTATGAGACAAATTCAATTCTGTTCAATAATAGTGTCAATGTTGCAAAATTCATCAATTATGAGACAAATTAAATTCTGTTCAATAACAGTGTCAATGTTGCAAAATTGATCAATTATGAGACAAACTCAATTCTGTTCAATAATAGTGTCAATGTTGCAAAATTCATCAATTATGAGACAAATTCAATTCTGTTCAAAAACAGTGTCAATGTTGCAAAATTCATCAACTATGAGACAAATTAAATTCTGTTCAATAACAGTGTCAATGTTGCAAAATTCATCAATTATGAGACAAATTCAATTCTGTTCAATAATAGTGTCAATGTTGCAAAATTCATCAATTATGAGACAAATTCAATTCTGTTCAATAACAGTGTCAATGTTGCAAAATTCATCAATTATGAGACAAATTCAATTCTGTTCAATAATAGTGTCAATGTTGCAAAATTCATCAATTATGAGACAAATTCAATTCTGTTCAATAACAGTGTCAATGTTGCAAAATTCATCAATTATGAGACAAATTCAATTCTGTTCAATAATAGTGTCAATGTTGCAAAATTCATCAATTATGAGACAAATTCAATTCTGTTCAATAATAGTGTCAATGTTGCAAAATTCATCAATTATGAGACAAATTAAATTCTGTTCAATAACAGTGTCAATGTTGCAAAATTGATCAATTATGAGACAAATTCAATTCTGTTCAATAACAGCGTCAATGTTGCAAAATTCATCAATTATGAGACAAATTCAATTCTGTTCAATAACAGTGTCAATGTTGCAAAATTCATCAATTATGAGACAAATTCAATTCTGTTCAATAATAGTGTCAATGTTGCAAAATTCATCAATTATGAGACAAATTCAATTCTGTTCAATAATAGTGTCAATGTTGCAAAATTCATCAATTATGAGACAAATTCAATTCTGTTCAATAACAGTGTCAATGTTGCAAAATTGATCAATTATGAGACAAACTCAATTCTGTTCAATAATAGTGTCAATGTTGCAAAATTCATCAATTATGAGACAAATTAAATTCTGTTCAAAAACAGTGTCAATGTTGCAAAATTCATCAACTATGAGACAAATTAAATTCTGTTCAATAACAGTGTCAATGTTGCAAAATTCATCAATTATGAGACAAATTCAATTCTGTTCAATAATAGTGTCAATGTTGCAAAATTCATCAATTATGAGACAAATTCAATTCTGTTCAATAACAGTGTCAATGTTGCAAAATTCATCAATTATGAGACAAATTCAATTCTGTTCAATAATAGTGTCAATGTTGCAAAATTCATCAATTATGAGACAAATTCAATTCTGTTCAATAATAGTGTCAATGTTGCAAAATTCATCAATTATGAGACAAATTAAATTCTGTTCAATAACAGTGTCAATGTTGCAAAATTGATCAATTATGAGACAAATTCAATTCTGTTCAATAACAGCGTCAATGTTGCAAAATTCATCAATTATGAGACAAATTCAATTCTGTTCAATAACAGCGTCAATGTTGCAAAATTCATCAATTATGAGACAAATTCAATTCTGTTCAATAACAGCGTCAATGTTGCAAAATTCATCAATTATGAGACAAATTCAATTCTGTTCCATAACAGCGTCAATGTTGCAAAATTCATCAATTATGAGACAAATTCAATTCTGTTCAATAACAGCGTCAATGTTGCAAAATTCATCAACTATGAGACAAATTCAATTCTGTTCAATAACAGCGTCAATGTTGCAAAATTCATCAATTATGAGACAAATTCAATTCTGTTCAATAACAGCGTCAATGTTGCAAAATTCATCAATTATGAGACAAATTCAATTCTGTTCAATAACAGCGTCAATGTTGCAAAATTCATCAATTATGAGACAAATTCAATTCTGTTCAATAACAGTGTCAATGTTGCAAAATTCATCAATTATGAGACAAATTCAATTCTGTTCAATAATAGTGTCAATGTTGCAAAATTCATCAATTATGAGACAAATTCAATTCTGTTCAATAATAGTGTCAATGTTGCAAAATTCATCAATTATGAGACAAATTAAATTCTGTTCAATAACAGTGTCAATGTTGCAAAATTGATCAATTATGAGACAAACTCAATTCTGTTCAATAATAGTGTCAATGTTGCAAAATTCATCAATTATGAGACAAATTCAATTCTGTTCAAAAACAGTGTCAATGTTGCAAAATTCATCAACTATGAGACAAATTAAATTCTGTTCAATAACAGTGTCAATGTTGCAAAATTCATCAATTATGAGACAAATTCAATTCTGTTCAATAATAGTGTCAATGTTGCAAAATTCATCAATTATGAGACAAATTCAATTCTGTTCAATAACAGTGTCAATGTTGCAAAATTCATCAATTATGAGACAAATTCAATTCTGTTCAATAATAGTGTCAATGTTGCAAAATTCATCAATTATGAGACAAATTCAATTCTGTTCAATAACAGTGTCAATGTTGCAAAATTCATCAATTATGAGACAAATTCAATTCTGTTCAATAATAGTGTCAATGTTGCAAAATTCATCAATTATGAGACAAATTCAATTCTGTTCAATAATAGTGTCAATGTTGCAAAATTCATCAATTATGAGACAAATTAAATTCTGTTCAATAACAGTGTCAATGTTGCAAAATTGATCAATTATGAGACAAATTCAATTCTGTTCAATAACAGCGTCAATGTTGCAAAATTCATCAATTATGAGACAAATTCAATTCTGTTCAATAACAGCGTCAATGTTGCAAAATTCATCAATTATGAGACAAATTCAATTCTGTTCAATAACAGCGTCAATGTTGCAAAATTCATCAATTATGAGACAAATTCAATTCTGTTCCATAACAGCGTCAATGTTGCAAAATTCATCAATTATGAGACAAATTCAATTCTGTTCAATAACAGCGTCAATGTTGCAAAATTCATCAACTATGAGACAAATTCAATTCTGTTCAATAACAGCGTCAATGTTGCAAAATTCATCAACTATGAGACAAATTCAATTCTGTTCAATAACAGCGTCAATGTTGCAAAATTCATCAATTATGAGACAAATTCAATTCTGTTCAATAACAGCGTCAATGTTGCAAAATTCATCAATTATGAGACAAATTCAATTCTGTTCAATAACAGCGTCAATGTTGCAAAATTCATCAATTATGAGACAAATTCAATTCTGTTCAATAACAGTGTCAATGTTGCAAAATTCATCAATTATGAGACAAATTCAATTCTGTTCAATAACAGTGTCAATGTTGCAAAATTCATCAATTATGAGACAAATTCAATTCTGTTCAATAATAGTGTCAATGTTGCAAAATTCATCAATTATGAGACAAATTAAATTCTGTTCAATAACAGTGTCAATGTTGCAAAATTGATCAATTATGAGACAAACTCAATTCTGTTCAATAATAGTGTCAATGTTGCAAAATTCATCAATTATGAGACAAATTTAATTCTGTTCAATAACAGTGTCAATGTTGCAAAATTGATCAATTATGAGACAAACTCAATTCTGTTCAATAATAGTGTCAATGTTGCAAAATTCATCAATTATGAGACAAACTCAATTCTGTTTAATAAGTGTCAATGGTGCAAAATTCATCAATTATGAGACAAATTCAATTCAGTTCAATAACAGTGTCAATGTTGCAAAATTCATCAACTATGAGACAAATTAAATTCTGTTTAATAACAGCGTTAATGTTGCAAAATTCATCAATTATGAGAAATTCAATTTTGTTCAATAACAGTGTCAGTCTTGCAAAATTCATCAATTATGAGACAAACTCAATTCTGTTCAATAACAGTGTCAATGTTGCAAAATTCATCAATTATTAGACAAATTCAATTCTGCTCAATAACTTGTGTCAATGTTGCAAAATTCATCAATTATAAGACAAATTCAATTCTGTTCAATAACAAGGTCAAGGTCAAGTTTATTTATATAGCCCTTTAAAACAGCATAAATGCTAACCAAAGTGCTGCACAATATACCAAACAAAAAAATCCTCATACAATACAATTTAAGTACTAATAATAAAATATCAAAAGAAACCAAACAAAAGTAATAAAATTAAGACAAGAATATTTCAAACTTAAAAAATAATATAAAATTAAACATATGCCTGAGAAAAAAAGTATGTTTTGAGAGAAGATTTAAATGTAGAAAGAGTAGGGGAAAGTCTAATAGACACAGGTAGGGAATTCCAGAGCTCAGTACCATGAACTGAGAAAGCTCTGTCACCTTTAGATTTAAGTCGGGATTTTGGAACATTTAATAACATCTGGCTGGAAGATCTGAGCGTTCTCACTGGGGAATACGAATGGATAAGTTCTGAAATATAAGAAGGGGCAAGACCATGAATTGATTTAAATACAAATACTAAAACCTTAAAATGTTGTGTCAATGTTGCAAAATTCTTCAATTATGAGACAAATTCAATTCTGTTCAATAACAGTGTCAATGTTTCAAAATTCATCAATTATGAGACAAACTCAATTCTGTTCAATAACAGTGTCAATGTTGCAAAATTCATCAATTATGAGACAAATTCAATTCTGTTCAATAACTGTGTCAATGTTGCAAAATTGATCAATTATGAGACAAATTCAATTCTGTTCAATAACAGTGTCAATGTTGCAAAATTCATCAATTATGAGACAAATTCAATTCTGTTCAATAACTGTGTCAATGTTGCAAAATTGATCAATTATGAGACAAATTCAATTCTGTTCAATAACTGTGTCAATGTTGCAAAATTCATCAATTATGAGACAAATTCAATTCTGTTCAATAACAGTGTCAATGTTGCAAAATTCATCAATTATGAGACAAATTCAATTCTGTTCAATAACAGTGTAAATGTTGCAAAATTCATCAATTATGAGACAAATTCAATTCTGTTCAATAATAGTGTCAATGTTGCAAAATTAGTAGCTCGAGTCCCTTAACACCCCCAAAGCTTCACTGTTGTTTCCTTTTCATGTCTTCGACATTTCATTCAGTAACGCAATTTTGACTTACACTCACCTAAAATAATTATTAGGAACACCTGTTCAATTTCTCATTAATGCAATTATCTAATCAACCAATCACATGGCAGTTGCTTCAATGCATTTAGGGGTGTGGTCCTGGTCAAGACAATCTCCTGAACTCCACACTGAATGTCAGAATGGGAAAGAAAGGGGATTTAAGCAATTTTGTGCGTGGCATGGTTGTTGGTGCCAGACGGGCTGGTCTGAGTATTTCACAATCTGCTCAGTTACTGGGATTTTCACGCACAACCATTTCTAGGGTTTACAAAGAATGGTGTGAAAAGGGAAAAACATCCAGTATGCCGCAGTCCTGTGGGAGAAAATGCCTTGTTGATGCTAGAGGTCAGAGGAGAATGGGCCGACTGATTCAAGCTGATAGAAGAGCAACTTTGACTGAAATAACCACTCGTTACAACCGAGGTCTGCAGCAAAGCATTTGTGAAGCCACAACACTCACAACCTTGAGGCGGATGGGCTACAACAGCAGAAGACCCCACCGGGTACCACTCATCTCCACTACAAATAGGAAAAAGAGGCGACAATTTGCACGAGCTCACCAAAATTGGACAGTTGAAGACTGGAAAAATGTTGCCTGGTCTGATGAGTCTGGATTTCTGTTGAGACATTCAGATGGTAGAGGCAGAATTTGGCGTAAACAGAATGAGAACATGGATCCATCATGCCTTGTTACCACTGTGCAGGCTGGTGGTGGTGGTGTAATGGTGTGGGGGATGTTTTCTTGGCACACTTTAGGCCCCTTAGTGCCAATTGGGCATGGTTTAAATGCCACGGCCTACCTGAGCATTGTTTCTGCCCATGTCCATCCCTTTATGAGCACCATGTCCCCATCCTCTGATGGCTACTTCCAGCAGGATAATGCACCGTCACAAAGCTCCAATCATTTCAAACTGGTTTCTTGAACATGACAATGAGTTCACTGGACTAAAATGGCCCCCACAATCACCAGATCTCAACCCAATAGAGCATCTTTGGGATGTGGTGGAACGGGAGCTTCGTGCCCTGGATGTGCATCCCACAAATCTCCATCAACTGCAGATGCTCTCCTATCAATATGGGCCAACATTTCTAAAGAATGCTTTCAGCACCTTGTTGAATCAATGCCACGTAGAGTTCTGGCAGTTCTGAAGGCGAAAGTGGGTCAAACACAGTACTAGTGTGTGTTCCTAATAATCCTTTAGGTGAGTGTATATGCTGTTTAATGTTTGATTATTGTGTTATTTTACATGCTCTTATCGCTTGTTTCTGCTTCTTCGCTGGTGTGTGGAGACAATTCCGTCTATGGCGGGGAAAGAGTCAACAGCTGCTCAGTTCGGTTCCATACACTGCATTTCATTTTTGTAAATGGTGAATTCCTGCATTTTTCAGGGAGTTAATTGGCTTGTAGAATGCGGTCGTCACTCTCGTGAATGACTGAACTGTGTGTGTGCAGAATGGGGTTAAACACTGAATGCTGAAGTGACAGCTCAATCGGTCTGTTTGTGAAGATTGCAGTCTGTGACGTCTCATTTTCTCGCTATTGTTCAGGTGGTTTATGAGGTGACTGTCGTCACGGGGGACACTCAAAATGCAGGAACAGACACTAACATTTTCATAACTGTGTTCGGGGCCAATGGGAGCACGGAGGAGATGCTTCTTATGAAAAATGAGGACAGGTACCGATTCACCATCATCCAGATTATTAGATAACACACGAGAGAAAGACAATATTGTTTTAAAGCAGCTTCACAGTAATAAACAGGAAAATAACTGTTAATTCTGTTAAATTCATTAATTCTGAAATTAATTCAATTATGAAATATCAATTCAGTTCAATAACAGTGTCAATGTTGTAAAATTAAATTATGAAAAATCAATTCAGTTCAATAACAGTGTCAATGTTGCAAAATTCAATTATGAAAAATCAATTCAGTTCAATAACAGTGTCAATGTTGCAAAAATCAATTATGAAAAATCAATTCAGTTCAATAACTGTGTCAATGTTGCAAAATTCAATTATGAAATATCAATTCAGTTCAATAACAGTGTCAATGTTGCAAAATTAAATTATGAAAAATCAATTCAGTTCAATAACAGTGTCAATGTTGCAAAATTCAATTATGAAAAATCAATACAGTTCAATAACAGTGTCAATGTTGCAAAATTCAATTATGAAATATCAATTCAGTTCAATAACAGTGTCAATGTTGTAAAATTCAATTATGAAAAATCAATTCAGTTCAATAACAGTGTCAATGTTGCAAAATTCAATTATGAAATATCAATTCAGTTCAATAACAGTGTCAATGTTGCAAAATTCAATTATGAAAAATCAATTCAGTTCAATAACAGTGTCAATGTTGCAAAATTCAATTATGAAATATCAATTCAGTTCAATAACAGTGTCAATGTTGTAAAATTCAATTATGAAAAATCAATTCAGTTCAATAACAGTGTCAATGTTGCAAAATTCAATTATGAAATATCAATTCAGTTCAATAACAGTGTCAATGTTGCAAAATTCAATTATGAAAAATCAATTCAGTTCAATGACAGTGTCAATGTTGCAAAATTCAATTATGAAATATCAATTCAGTTCAATAACTGTGTCAATGTTGCAAAATTCAATTATGAAAAATCAATTCAGTTCAATGACAGTGTCAATGTTGCAAAATTCAATTATGAAATATCAATTCAGTTCAATAACAGTGTCAATGTTGTAAAATTCAATTATGAAATATCAATTCAGTTCAATAACAGTGTCAATGTTGCAAAATTCAATTATGAAAAATCAATTCAGTTCAATAACAGTGTCAATGTTGCAAAATTCAATTATGAAAAATCAATACAGTTTAATAACAGTGTCAATGTTGCAAAATTCAATTATGAAATATCAATTCAGTTCAATAACAGTGTCAATGTTGTAAAATTCAATTATGAAAAATCAATTCAGTTCAATAACAGTGTCAATGTTGCAAAATTCAATTATGAAATATCAATTCAGTTCAATAACAGTGTCAATGTTGCAAAATTCAATTATGAAAAATCAATTCAGTTCAATGACAGTGTTAATGTTGCAAAATTCAATTATGAAATATCAATTCAGTTCAATAACAGTGTCAATGTTGCAAAATTCAATTATGAAAAATCAATTCAGTTCAATAACAGTGTCAATGTTGCAAAATTCAATTATGAAATATCAATTCAGTTCAATAACAGTGTCAATGTTGCAAAATTCAATTATGAAAAATCAATTCAGTTCAATGACAGTGTCAATGTTGCAAAATTAAATTATGAAATATCAATTCAGTTCAATAACAGTGTCAATGTTGCAAAATTCAATTATGAAAAATCAATTCAGTTCAATAAGTGTCAATGTTGCAAAATTCAATTATGAAAAATCAATTCAGTTCAATAACAGTGTCAATGTTGCAAAATTCAATTATGAAAAATCAATTCAGTTCAATAAGTGTCAATGTTGCAAAATTCAATTATGAAAAATCAATTCAGTTCAATAACAGTGTCAATGTTGCAAAATTCAATTATGAAATATCAATTCTGTTCAATAACAGTGTCAATGTTGCAAAATTCAATTATGAAAAATCAATTCAGTTCAATAACAGTGTCAATGTTGCAAAATTAAATTATGAAATATCAATTCTGTTCAATAACAGTGTCAATGTTGCAAAATTCATCAATTATGAGACAAATTCAATTCAGTTCAATAACAGTGTCAATGTTGCAAAATTAAATTATGAAAAATCAATTCAGTTCAATAACATTGATCAATTTTGCAACATTGACACTGAGACAAACTCAATTCATTCAGTTCAATAACAGTGTCAATGTTGCAAAATTCAATTATGAAAAATCAATTCAGTTCAATGACAGTGTCAATGTTGCAAAATTCAATTATGAAATATCAATTCAGTTCAATAACAGTGTCAATGTTGTAAAATTCAATTATGAAATATCAATTCAGTTCAATAACAGTGTCAATGTTGCAAAATTCAATTATGAAAAATCAATTCAGTTCAATAACAGTGTCAATGTTGCAAAATTCAATTATGAAAAATCAATACAGTTTAATAACAGTGTCAATGTTGCAAAATTCAATTATGAAATATCAATTCAGTTCAATAACAGTGTCAATGTTGTAAAATTCAATTATGAAAAATCAATTCAGTTCAATAACAGTGTCAATGTTGCAAAATTCAATTATGAAATATCAATTCAGTTCAATAACAGTGTCAATGTTGCAAAATTCAATTATGAAAAATCAATTCAGTTCAATGACAGTGTTAATGTTGCAAAATTCAATTATGAAATATCAATTCAGTTCAATAACAGTGTCAATGTTGCAAAATTCAATTATGAAAAATCAATTCAGTTCAATAACAGTGTCAATGTTGCAAAATTCAATTATGAAATATCAATTCAGTTCAATAACAGTGTCAATGTTGCAAAATTCAATTATGAAAAATCAATTCAGTTCAATGACAGTGTCAATGTTGCAAAATTAAATTATGAAATATCAATTCAGTTCAATAACAGTGTCAATGTTGCAAAATTCAATTATGAAAAATCAATTCAGTTCAATAAGTGTCAATGTTGCAAAATTCAATTATGAAAAATCAATTCAGTTCAATAACAGTGTCAATGTTGCAAAATTCAATTATGAAAAATCAATTCAGTTCAATAAGTGTCAATGTTGCAAAATTCAATTATGAAAAATCAATTCAGTTCAATAACAGTGTCAATGTTGCAAAATTCAATTATGAAATATCAATTCTGTTCAATAACAGTGTCAATGTTGCAAAATTCAATTATGAAAAATCAATTCAGTTCAATAACAGTGTCAATGTTGCAAAATTCAATTATGAAATATCAATTCTGTTCAATAACAGTGTCAATGTTGCAAAATTCATCAATTATGAGACAAATTCAATTCAGTTCAATAACAGTGTCAATGTTGCAAAATTCAATTATGAAAAATCAATTCAGTTCAATAACATTGATCAATTTTGCAACATTGACACTGAGACAAACTCAATTCATTCAGTTCAATAACAGTGTCAATGTTGCAAAATTCATCAATTATGAAATAAATTCAACAGTGTCAATGTTGCACAATTCAATTATGAAAAATCAATTCAGTTCAATAACAGTTTCAATGTTGCAAAATTCATCAATTATGAAACAAATTCAATTCTGTTCAATAACAGTCAATGTTGCAAAATTTATCATCTATGAAACAAATTCACATTCAATAACAGTGTCAATGTTGCAAAAATTCATAATTCAGATCAATTCAGTTCATGATTTGTTCTCATCTGATAGATTCAGTGCATTAAAGGGATAATATTACTGAATATTAATTGTCGTTCTAAACATTTATTTTTTAAACACACGTCATGTGGGTTTGTCGTAGGTTTGAAAGAGGGCAGGAAGACACATTTAACCTGGAGATCGATGACATCGCGCCCCTGAAAAAGCTCCGCGTCCGCATCGACGGGACAGGAAGTCGCCCCGATTGGTTCCTTGACAAGGTCAGTCTGTGATCGAGCATCTAATGAAACTCAAGACGCTCGCATCCAAACCCTTTTAATCAGGTTATCAGGTTAATCACAACCGAGGGAATGAAACACATTAGGGCTACGCCTGTAATCATTCTGAAACTTCCTGTCACATGACCCAGATGATCATGAGAAACCTGACCACAGAGGAGGTGTATGTTTTCACATACGAGCAATGGCTATCCAAGACCAAAGGACCCAAGAGGACGAAGGTCTGTGAACTTCCTGCCGTGGTGGATGACGAGGAGATGGTGGAGAGAACCACCTACATCATCCAGGTTAAAACCAGTGACCTTTCTGGTAGGTGGAGTTTACATATGTGACTTAATATCAGCGAATCACGTTCAGAGCGATTCTTTTCCAGCTGATGACCGATACAAACACTGACAGCCAATCAGAATCCATCCTGCTCTAAAGAGCTCCAGCATTTAAAGCGACAGACAGGGCTTATAATAAACAGAACTGGTGTGAACGCTAATAGAGTTATTGTTATAGTTATGGTTCCTGGTGTGAACGAGCCTGTACATATCATTAAACATATCAACTTTCTTCCAAATGTTTCTCCTAAAAATTCGTAATAATAAAGAAAATTATATTATAATAAAAAATAGAAATAAATAAAAATAGAAATAACACAGGTGAGAGTGAGAGAACTAAAAACCATTAAAAAATCTGTTACTTGAAATAAAAGAAACATTATTTATTAATTTTTATTTAAATGCATTTGCTAGTTGCCAAGGGAATTTCTTATTTTAATTTAATATAACTTGATGTACTAAAATGACTAAAACTTAAATTAAAAATGAATTAAAAATAGACATATAAAATAAATCAATAACTAATAAAACATATTTAAATTAGTAAAATTAACTTTTATTTAAAATACATCAAATTATAAAATATAAAATAAATATATAATATACATATATATATATATATATATATATATATATATATATATATATATATAAAAATTATGTGTGTGTGTGTGTGTGTGTGTGTGTGTGTGTGTGTGTGTGTGTGTGTGTGTGTGTGTGTGTGTGTGTGTGTGTGTGTGTGTGTGTGGGTAGGTTTAGGGGCAGGGTCAGTGTAAGGGGATAGAAAATACGGTTTGTACGGTATAAAAACCATTATGCCTATGGAATGTCCTCACATTTCACAAAAACCCCCCTGTGTGTGTGTGTGCGTGTGTGTGTGTATATATATGTGTGAGTGTGTATGTGTGTATACAAAAAATAAAAAATGTTTTTATTTTATATGGATTTTATAACACGTTGATTTTTGTCATCATTTGCTATATCCAGCATCGTAAACCATAAGATTGAAGGATGAGTCTCACAAAACTCTTCCATCTTTTCTTTCCAAAATCTGACATTGGGAGCCTCCATGATATTAGGAGTCAATATGATTCATAAATGTATGCACAAACTACACTGTGCCCTGAGTCTCATTGCTGTCTATGAGAACGTGTTGAGATAAAGATCTGGCGGCCATCCTGAGATAAACTAGGAATGAGAAATGAGACGCTGCTCTATTATGAAGTGTTTTGGTGTGTGGTTTTGCAGCCGCTGGTACCGACGCCAACGTGTTTCTGATCGTGTTCGGGGAGAACGGCGACACGGGAACGCTGGCACTGAAGGAGAGCAGCAACAGGAACAAGTTTGAGCGCAAACAGGTGGACGTTTTCCGATTCCTGGACATCCTCAGTCTGGGCGAGCTGTCCAAGGTCCGAGTGTGGCACGACAACAAGGGTGAGAAGCTGTTCTGTTTACTGAAGCTCCCATTCTTCTTGAAAGTTCTTGAATGTCAGACGCATGGATTCAAGGCCTGGAAAGTACTTGAAAACAAACACAGGTCCTTGAAAGTGCTTGAATTAAGCATGAACTTACTTTTGTTAGAGTAGCGTGTGCTATTACAAACATTGGCCTTCATGGGCCAAAGCCAGAACAAAACAGCATTACTGGAGGAAGGAATATATTTCTGCTGTTTCATAAGCGCCATCTACTGTCAAAAGCCCTATTCGGGTGGTAATTGTTTCTCTTGGGGTCGTAAGGTGTTTTCATCATTTACAGGGGCTAGTCTGAGATTTTATTGCCGTCTGAATCCAGAATGTCAGTGTTTTTCTCCCACCACTCGTGTAAAAATCCCCGGCCGAATGACCTCCTGTTTTAGACAAACACCAATGACGTGTGGTGATTTAATTGCCGTCTGAATCCACATCTCAGAGTTTTCATGATGAGATCACTTAAAAATGTACTGTTTATATCCTTTTTGGCCACTGCAGGCCACCGTACGGCTGTAATTTAGATGCATTTTAAAGATCTAGCCTTTTATTACTGAAATGCTGGCAAGTATTTACAAGAGCGATATATTTCATCACCGCTCAAAAAATAAAAATGTATGTAAACATTTGAAATGGGCTGTTATTACGGCAGCAATTATATATATTAAATATAATATATGCAGGTCTTAAAAGCCTTCAAATGGATTTTTAAAAAGGTACATGTACAGGTGATTTAATAAATAATGTTGCATATTTTTAATGCCTAACAATTAACATGTCCATATCTTTTCATTTAATAGGAAAATTCATGTATACAATATTATCTGTATATTTTGATGTTTTAATTAAGTAATGATTTATAAAAAAGAAAACTAAAACTAGTGTGAAATAAATGTTAAAAGCAGGAATAAGAGCGATCTCTCGTTAGAACTCGCTCGCTCTTGTACATCAGCCTCTTTCCTCTTTGGATTTTAAAAAATTGGAAATTTTTCCTCATTGGAAATTGTATTTTAGTTGTCAGTATAAGCCTTATGGTGCGTTCACACCGGACGCGATTCGCGCGAGTGATTTACATGTTAAGTCAATGCAGAGACGCGAAATGGCATTCGGCGGCGCGATTCACGCGATTGAGGCGGCGCGAAGGACGCGAATTGAGCGTTTTGAAAAATCTGAACTTTGGCGATTCGCGCCATATTCGCGCCACGTTAACCAATCAGGAGCTTGCTCTAGTAGTGACAACAATGAGGAGAAAATCTGTATATTAATATCTGGTTCAGACAATATGATTATCACTGTGATAACATTAAATGACATGAAACACAACCCAGTCTCTTTTTGTTAAATGGAAGTTTATGTTTGATCAATAATACAAAAGTATAAGTAAAAGGTATAATAAGCTACACATGAAATAAAGCAAACAATTCAGTCAAACATTCAAAGTCAGTGCTAGTAGGCTAACGTTACAACTGCAACGTACAGTTATAGCCTAAAAATATAAAGTAATGAAACTTCTCTTTGCCCTCAGCCTAAACGATTTGCCAGGGAACAAATTATAGATCCATGAGAGCAAAGATCGGCCGTTACAAGACGAATTATATCTGGAGCCGCCACAGAGACATCAGAGCCAGCGGCAGAAGAACTGGCTGAGGAAAGGCTGATCTCACCGGGTTAATGAGCGCCGCTGATCCACTGGAGCTCACAACTCCCAAAACACCAGATCACATGTTCAAATAGGCACTCTTTATATAAATAAACCACAGATTTGAGCTTTAAACAACTACATTATTGACTGAAAAAGTCTTAAAACTACGTTTTGTCACACATTAACAGTAGATTTTAACAAAAAAAGACGTGTAAACCAGGGCTTAAAAACAGAACAAAATATCAATCGGTTCACTCCGAGCAGAATCGATATTATAGCGTTTCTATTTTTGTGTTCCTCATTAAACATTACTGTTCCGAAAACGGTTTGATTTGAAAAAATAACGGTTAATAACGTTATTTTAATTTAGCCTATACTTTAAACAAATATATATAAATAAAGACTTATTTTTACTCAATAATAATATAACGCATGATAATTAAACTTGAATATTTATTTCATAACATTTTTAAAACCACAACAGAAATACATGCATTAATTACAAAGCATAAACAGCGGGACAAATATTGAGCTGTTTTAATGGAGCTGAAAGTGGCCTTTATATGCCTATTCTTTCCAGAAGAGTGAGAACATTCTTTGGACATAACTTTTTTTTCAACACGACTTGTTTTAAAAATTGCATGAATAAAGAATAAACTGGATAACCATTGCTCTTTTAATGCTGCTAATCTCAAAGCAAACACTGCGCAACACTGCATCACATAATCAAATTCAGTCAGCTAATAAAGCTTGATCATTTAATGCAATATAACATACCATTTAATACGAAACATCAACCGTATAGAAAACATTGAGCTGTATTGGCAATCTGAAAGACTATAGGACAAATGTTTGATAGATGCTAGTAGCCTACTTGGATAGGCTTAAACGAAATCCACAAACTAGCCTAAATCAGACTATTTGAGCTTAAAGTCCGTACTGCTTATTTAAACATACGAAAAGAATGTCCTCCAATACCTGCGCTTTCATTGATGACCTCAGTGAGGAAATAAATGTGCTTGAGGCGTGTAAATGCGCTCACACTGACTTGTGTTACCGGTAGATTCACAGATGACATTTCACTCACGCTTGATCCGTCACATCACATGCTGTAACTCTATTCATGATTGGTCACTGCCAGATTAAAATATTAAAGAGAACGATAAAATAACGTTATTAACCGGTTAATGGTCATTTCAAATTAACGTTTCTGTTCAGAACGATTCAAATTGATTTTGATTTCGTTTTCGTTCCTCTTAAAATTTCGTTCGTTTCCGGTTTTCGTTCCTTGAACCGGTTCAGAGCCCTGATGTAAACACAGCCCATGTCAGTCATTTCTCAACGAGACGAGCCGCTGGCAGAAGCCCCGCCCATGACGCGTATTCACATCTGTTGTGCTGTGAATGTCACGCGCGATTCGCACGAATTTAGCGTTACTGCATTAATGATAGACACAGGTACAGTAGGTATTTGATATATTGGCAGTAACACACCCACCTTGATCATATTTATTGTGCTTATTTAAAACTAAAGGTGTTTTAAAAAGTCCTTGAATCTGGTGTTGATGAAAGAGTGGGAACCCTGCCTGTCATCAGGTCCGGCTCCCGGATGGCACCTGGAGTTCATCGATGTGAAGGACGAGCTGCTCGATCAGACCTTCCGCTTCCCGTGCGACCGATGGCTGGCCAAGAGCGAGGACGACGGGCAGATCATGAGAGAGCTGGCATGTGCCAATAATGATATTCTGGATCTCAGTGACAAGACCAGTAAGACCAGTTCCCTGCGTGTGTGACCCTTGTACAGTGCGTTTATTCTGTGCGTTTGAATTCGCGCTGTAACGTCTTTCCAGAATACGAGATTGAGATCACGACAGCCAGCTCTGATGATGCTGAGACCAAGGAGAACGCCTGGATCGTGCTGGAGGGGAAAAAAGGCCGTTCCAAGGAGTTTATGATGGAGAACCCAAAGAAGAAGAAGTTTTTGCGGTATTTACAGTGACCCGGTTACACGCACAACCATTTTAGCCAGTTATTCTATTCAAGTCAGCTTTATTTCTACAGTGATGTACAGATTGTAACAAATTATGCAAACTTCACCAAATATGAGACAAACTCTACGGAAGAGTCATTATTCAGATCAATTCAGTTTTAATGTTGATTCAGTTCAGTTCAATATCAGTGTTGCATGAATTATTAAAGCTACACTGTGTGATATTTTCCCCCATCTAGTGGTGAACTGGTATATGACCATCCAGTGAATATTAGTTTCTGTTCCTCTCAATTCCGATTTTGTTTTAACTCCTACGGTGGCCAATTTAGTCCAAGATTAATCTGGCTTCCAGTTCGACCTCGTCCACATTGGACACGGTGCCATCGAGTGTTAAAACGTCAAAGGCGAAGCTTGAATTTACGGGTATGTCCCTCTTTGGCTAATGTACTTTCAAGATGGAGGGGCAACATGGCGACCCGCATTCAAACCCTCACCCGTATGTATTTACAATGGCATATTATAAACTTATACTTGAAAGAAGTAAATATACATTAATGAGCACATATATTTTTGAAAGAACTAAGTGTTTTTAGCTAAGAATAAACTAAAAAAGTTACACAGTGTAGCTTTAAAGAGTTTATTCTGAATCCTGTGCGGATGAATATGGTTCTTTCTCATAACTAAAGAGAGAGAGAGAGATTTTATCAAAGAATTGTTTGAATGTTGGTGATTTTTACATCCATGTAATAGGGCTGTGAATCTTTGGGTAGGAAGCGAATCGATTCACGATTCATAGGTTTTCGATTCGATTCAAGAACGATTTTTGACAATTCAGAACAATTCGATCCGAGACGATTCACATTAAAATTCAATGCGATTCAATTCATTTGATTCGATTATGCTTCTTCTTTTTTTTTTCATTTATAGGATTATTAAAATGCGTCTCCTAATGTGTCTTAGTCAGTGTGTGAACAATAGTTCACCCAAAAATGAACATTAGCCCATGATTTACTCACCCTCAAGTCATCCGAGGTGTGTATGACATTCTTCTTTCAGACGAATAAAATCTGAGTTATATTACAAAAGTCCAGGCTAATCCAAGCGTTATCATGGCAGTAATAGTTGCTCTGTTTTTGAAGTCCATAAAAAATGCATCTATCCGTCAAATAACTGCTCCACACGGCTCTGGTGTGTTATTAAAGACCTCCGGAAGCGAATCGATGCGTTTGTGTAAGAAAAATATCCATATTTAAAACTTTATAAAGTAAAGTTTCGGCCGACCGCCTTTAGTGTTCAATTTATGGAGAAAGTGTTGAAAGTTCCCCAGCCGATGGAAAGACTAACGCGAGCAGGTCATGACGTCACAAACACATCTCGAGTTTCACTTTCAACATTCAACACTTTTCCACAGAAGGCGGTCGGCTGGAACTTTACTTGATAAAGTTTTAAATATGGATATTTTTCTTACACAAACGCATCGATTCGCTTCAGAAGGCCTTTATTAACTCCCTGGAGCCGTGTGGAGCAGTTATATGATGGATAGATACATTTTTTATGGACTTATTGCAACTATTATTGGAATTCTAATGCCTGGATTAGCCTGGACTTTTGTAATATAATATAAAGAAGAATGTCATACACACCTCGGATGACTTGAGGTAGAGTAAATGGGTTATGTTATAGCCCTGCTTGTTTTTAGGAAATATATGTATTGACTGCATGATCATTTCACCATATTATGTACTGCCATGCGAGCCGCAGATTAAGCTGTAGAGTAACACTGGCCTAGAGGAACTCGATGTTGCAACAGAAACCATTGACTTTCTCTTTTCCAGCACATTAAACACAGTCGATCCTTTGCACTTACAGAAGATTAGAGAAAATAGTCCAACAAGCACACTCGGGCCCCAAAAATGGAGCGCTGCTGGAAGAAAACAAAACTAGGTTTTTCGCATTTTGTGGAAAGATAGCATTATTGCATACAGAAAGGCCTCAAAAATGCTAGATCTACTTACTTTGGACCCTCGTAGAAGAAAACCCTAGGCATTTATTTAATTATAATTTTCTATTATCACTGTAAAGCTGCTTTGAAACAATCTGTATTGTAAAAAGCGCTTTATAAATGAAGGTGACTTGACTTGATACTGCAACAGATTATTCATACCTTGTACATGTCCAAATGTCCAGCAATGAAAGAAAACACATTTTTGGAGCAACAAACATCAAAAATAAATGAACATTACACAATTTACAGAATGTAGTTCTTCTGCTTGTGTGCAACTTAGTTGATTACTCTTTTAAAGGGATAGTTCACCCAAAAATGAAAATTTGCCCATGATTTACTCACCCTCAAGTCATCCGAGGTGTGTGTGACATTCTTCTTTCAGACAAATAATATTAAAAAAGTCCAGGCTAATCCAAGATTTATAATGGCAGTGACTGTTGCTCTGTTTTTGAAGTCCATAAAAAATGCATCTTTCCATCATATAACTGCTCCACGCGGCTCTGGGGTGTTATTAAAGGCCTTCTGAAGCGAATCGACGCGTTTGTGTTGTATTTTAAGAAAAATATCCTTATTTAAAACTTTATAAAGTAAAGTTTCGGCCGACCGCCTTCCGTATTCAATTTATGGAAAAAGTGTTGAAAGGTCCTCTGCCGATCGACTGGAACTCTGCTTGATAAAGTTTTAAATATGGATATTTTTCTTACAGAAACGCATCGATTCGCTTCAGAAGGCCTTTATTAAAGTCGCGTGGAGCCATTATTCGATGGAAAGGTGCATTTTTTTATGGACTTCAAAAACAGAGCAACTATTACTGCTATTATAATGCTAGGATTAGCCTGGACTTTTGTAATATATCTCTGATTATATTCGTCTGAAAGAAGAATGTCATATACACCTCGGATGACTTAAGGGTGAGTAAATCATGGGCTAATTTTCATTTTTGGGTGAACTACTAGCCACTGATGGCTCCATCATTTCACTAAAGGTTTGTTGAACGATTCTTTGGGGAACCAAAAATGGTTTTGGAGCCTTTATTTTTCTGAAAGCATGACTACTAATGCATCTTAATCTGACTCTATTCCAGCGGTGCCACGGATTCATTCGAGTTTTCCTCTAAAAATGTGGGAGAGATCGTTGGTATTTGTTTGGGCCATATAACGAAGGAGAAAAAAGTCAAGAATGAGTCTTTCTGGCACGTGCATGAGGTGGTGATCACAGAGAAAGAGCTGGGAAACAAGTGAGTTCACGTCTGCATGTGTATGTGTATGGTGACGCATTGCTGCCACATACATATTATTTTTCACTCAATTATGTCGTAATAACGAGATGTTATGTTGTTAAAACGACATGTATTTTCTCCTAATAAGGGCATGTGTTGTATAGTGATGTGTGTATATGTGTCTGTATCCACATTAGAGTATCCACATTTATTCAACGCAGTTTTTAATTTCAAAAGCATTTCTAAATTCAGTTCATATTTCCAACAAACCAAATTCCAAGCCAAAATAACGAAGTGGAAAACAAAACTTGTAAGTTGTTTTAGCTATCATAAAGGAAAAAATGCACGGGCGCTTTCGTTTGCAGATATAAGACGCGCAATATGTCTGGAGACATGGAGTCGGGTCAGACATGATTTTTATTGAGTTTGTTTTGTAGAAAGTCTTTCTTTAAAGTGAATTTCGTTTTCTATAAATTGTATTTTACAATTCAAGGTTTCATCTAATTGCCTGTATATTTAATGAATGAGAAGCAAACCAAGAACGCCGGGAATGGATTGGCGTGCGTAACGAACCCACTGGCCATGTTTCCGCTGCCTTTGAGTATGGCTGAAACTATAGCGTCTTTCTGTTTACTTTTCAAACAAGTGTGACAAAGGCATGGGCTTTATGAATTCTCTAATGTGGATACGGACACATACACACATCACTATACAACACATGCCCTTAATAGGAGAAAATACATGTCGTTTTAATGAGAAAAATGTTGTTTTAACATCATAACATCTTGTTATTACGAGAAAAGATGTAGTTTTTATGACATGAGATCTCGTTATTACAAGAAAAGATGTCGTTAAAACGCCATAAGATCTCGTTATTACGAGAAATAAGATCTCGTTATTACGAGAAAAGATGTCGTTAAAACAACATAAGATCTCGTTATTGCGAGAAAAGATGTCGTTAAAACGAGATAAGATCTCGTTATTACGAGAAAAGAGGTCATTAAAGTGAGATATCTCGTTATTACGAGAAAAGATGTTAAAACGAGATAAGATCTCGTTATTACGAGAAAAGAGGTCATTAAAGTGAGATATCTCGTTATTACGAGAAAAGATGTTAAAACGAGATAAGATCTCGTTATTACGAGAAAAGATGTCGTTAAAACGAGATATCTCGTTATTACGAGAAAAGTTGTCGTTAAAACGTTATTACGAGAAAAGATGTCATTAAAACGATATAAGATCTCGTTATTACGAGAAAAATTGTAGTTTTAAGGACACAAGATCTTGTTATTACGAGAAAATATATTACTTGTTATTACTTGTTACAGCACTTGCATACTGTTGCCCTTGACTGTTCTAGTTGCTTCTTTTGCTCTCATTTGTAAGTCGCTTTGGATAAAAGCGTCTGCTAAATGACTAAATGTAAATGTAAGATGTCGTTAAAACGAGATAAGATCTCGTTATTACGAGATAAGATCTCAATATTACGAGATAAGATGTCGTTAAAGCGAGATAAGATCTCGTTATTACGAGAAAAGATGTCGTTAAAACGACATAAGATCTCGTTATTACGAGAAAAGATGTCTTTAAAGTGAGATAATATCTTGTTATTACGAGAAAAGATGTTGTTAAAACGAGATAAGATCTCGTTATTACGAGAAAAGATGTCGTTAAAACGACATAAAATCTTGTTATTACGAGAAAAGATGTAGTTTTTATGACATAAGATCTCGTTATTACGAGAAAAGATGTCGTTAAAACGAGATAAAACTCGTTATTACGAGATAAGATGTCGTTAAAGCGAGATAAGATCTCGTGATTACGAGAAAAAATGTTGTTAAAACGAGATAAGATCTCATTATTACGAGAAAAGATGTTGTTAAAATGACAGAAGATCTCGTTATTACGAGAAAAGATGTTGTTAAAGCGAGATATCTTGTTATTACGAGAAAAGATGTCGTTAAAACGACATAAGATCTCGTTATTACGAGAAAATATGTCGTTAAAACGACATAAGATCTCGTTATTACGAGAAAAGATGTTGTTAAAGTGAGATATCTCGTTATTACGAGAAAAGATGTCGTTAAAACAACATAAGATTTCGTTATTACGAGAAAAGATGTTGTTAAAACGACATAAGATCTCGTTATTACGACATAATTGAGTGAAAAAAATGATATGTATGTGGCAGCAATGCGTCACCGTACATGTGAAATAGTGCGGTGAGCAGATCCCTGCGTTATTCTCTCTGTTCCAGATTCTACTTCACGTGTGATGCGCGGATTCCACTGGCAGCCAAGAAAGACGAATTCATGACGTTCGAGTGCACCAAAGCCGTGGAGAGTTTCGCCAGCAAAGTCCGCAGTTTGGTTCCCGTCAAATATGAAATAATCGTCATCACCGGAGATGTGAAGGAAGCCGCCACCGACGCCAACGTCTTCATCACGCTCTACGGCGTCAACGGAGACTCGGGGATGCGGGCGCTCAAGCAGAAGTTCAGGAACCTGTTTGAGCGAGGACGCACGGACCGCTTCCTGCTGGAGATGCTGGATCTGGGGGAACTCTTGCGGATCAAAGTGGAGCACGACAGCTCCAGCATGTCGCCCGGCTGGTTCCTGGAGTGTGTGGAGGTCACCAACACCGCCAACTGGGTGACCACCATCTTCAACTGCGGGAAGTGGCTGGACAAAAATAAAGCCGATGGGCAAACTCAGAGAGTGCTGTATCCTAAATATTAAACGCGTATGATACTGAACTTTGGGACAAACCATTAGGACTTATTTGTACTTTTTTAAAGAAATTCAAATAAACTTCCTTTGTACTGAGAATTACTGTCGTCATCAAAATCCCGTCACATTCTCAAGGTATTGAACCTCAAACTTTGTCAGCCGCCAAAAACGGAATTACATTGACTACATATGTAATCTGCATTATGAAGACAAAGCAATTTAAGCAAAAATATGTACTTTTAAAAGGGCCCCTTTTTACTAAATGTAATATAAGGTGTCCTCAGAATGTGTGTGTGAAGTTTCCGCTCAAAATACCCCTCAGATCATTTATTATATCATGTGGTAAATGCCTGTTTTTGAGTGGAAGGAAAACATGCTGTTTTTGTGCATGTATCTTTAAATGCAAATGAGCTGCTGCCCCGCCCCCTATCCAGAAGAGGGCGGAGCCTGTACAGCTCATGCCTCTGATACTCTGCCAAAAACTAAAACATCTGTGTGGTTTTGATGATCATCTCTATCGCGCTTGCGTGACATTGCAGTTCTACATCATCAAGAAAATGTATGATCTATAAGCCAAATCAACCTAAACTTCTGATATATGGTTTTCTGAGCGCACACACACACACACACACACACTATTAAACTAAGTTCTCTTTATAGGGCGGAGTCTGTCAGCAGTCATGGGCGGAGTCTATGCTAATAGGGCGGAGTCTGTCAGCAGTCATGGGCGGAGTCTATGCTAATAGGGCGGAGTCTGTCAGCAGTCATGGGTGGGGTCTATGCTAATAGTGCGGAGTCTGTCAGCAGTCATGGGCGGGGTCTATGCTAATAGGGCGGAGTCTGTCAGCAGTCATGAGCGGGGTCTATGCTAATAGTGCGGAGTCTGTCAGCAGTCGTGGGCGGGGCTTATGCTTATAGGGCAGAGTCTGTCAGCAGTCATGGGCGGGGTCTATGCTAATAGGGCGGAGTCTGTCAGCAGTCATGGGTGGGGTCTATGCTAATAGGGTGGAGTCTGTCAGCAGTCGTGGGCGGGGTCTATGCTAATAGGGTGGAGTCTGTCAGCAGTCATGGGCGGGGTCTATGCTAATAGGGCGGAGTCTGTCAGCAGTCATGGGTGGGGTCTATGCTAATAGGGTGGAGTCTGTCAGCAGTCGTGGGTGGGGTCTATGCTAATAGGGCGGAGTCTGTCAGCAGTCGTGGGTGGGTTGGATTTTTATCATGTATAGGGTGGTTGTATAACACACTGCTGACACATTTATGTTTAAACACAACGTAAACGTGAATTTTGCATAATAGGTCCCCTTTAATACTTCAATGGTTTATCAACGCATTCATGTTTACAGTTCTCTGATGTCATTTAACGATCACATGCATCTCAACAAATGAAATATTTCATCCTTTTCATTTTGATTGTTTTTATGATTTATGAACAATTATTCGCTTTTAAATAAACTCAAACTCTTAGTGTGTTGGAGCACTTGATACAAGTCAATTAATATCAAAATGTCCATTTTTTCATTTTTTTCATTAACTTATGACTCCTGAGAAATGAAGTAGTAGTCATTAAATGTGCTTGGTTCTCTAAAGCCGTTGCCGTTCCTGACTTCACTAGCGCATCCACACTGACGGTTTGCGCAAGACTTCGGCAATTCGATCAATTTCGTTCCCCTTCTTTATCGCCTTTTTTTCGTATCATATATTTTAGTAATTATCATAAATTAGGTATCATTTGAAAGCTTACAAACTCAAAATTCATCCTGTGAAAACCGTTTTGAAATCAGACGTTGTGTTACCATGGAAACCGTACTCTAAATTGTTCTAGCGGGCTCCTCCCCTAGTGGGCGGCGTCATGTTTCGTATTACAAAGTGTCTTTGATCTACTACTACTTTATAATCAAAATATTTTCTAATCTTGACAAAACGCATATCATTAAAAAGCTCTGAGTCTCAAGGTTCCATATTTGGTGACTGTTTTGTGATAGAAGTGACATTTGGACAGAAATTTACAGGAAACTGCATCAAATAAATAATGTGAATGACACCCGGTGGCTATTTTTGGTATAGCGCCTAAAAAATCTCATGGGGACTTCAATTTTTGTGAAATCAACTACAAATTTGGAACACAACATAGTTAGACATATGGCTTTGATTTTATAGTAATTTTAGAGTAAACTTTTTTTGTAAAATATATATTTTATATTAAATAAGAACATTTATTACAGTATTTTTCATTTACAGTAAATTTAAACTTCCATAACTTTTTCATACTTTCATATTTACATACTTTAATGCTTTTACATTAAATGTGTCTGCTTTAAAACAAGACCAAACTTGCATCTATATTCCAAAGCATTCTTGAATTACAGCCCTTTAAGTTTGGATAGTGCATTTGGGACAAACCATTAGGACTTTGGATAGTGCATTTTCAGGACTATTCTCAAAAGGGCCATTTGTAGTGGTGTCCGAAACTGTAGTGGACGTTATCGAGTGCACTAGCTCATTCTATCCCACAATGCACCTCAATAACGAGTGTATGGCTGATGTCTGCTCAACAGCTGTCTTTTCATTCACCCATCCATAGGCTATGGGTTTCCATGGCAGAGCCGCTCATCCAGGCCGCACATCACCAAGTGCAATGCAAAGCGTGGGATGCAGTGGGGTAAAGCGTGCCGCCACTGGACTCTAGAGCAGTGGAGACGTGTTCTCTGAGTGACCAATCACGCTTCTCTGTCTGACAATCCCATGGACGAGTCTGGGTTTGGCGGTCGCCAGGAGAACGGGACTTGCCTGACTTGTGCCAAGTGTAAAGTTTGGTGGAGGGGGGATTATGGGGCGGGGTTGTTTTTCAGTGAAAGGAACTCTTAATGCAAGACATTTTGGACAATTTCATGCTCCCGACTTTGTGGGACCAGTTTGGGGACGGCCCCTTCCTGTCCCAGCATGCACCAGTGCTCAAAGCGTCTCCATAAAGACATGATGAGCGAGTTTGGTGTGGAGGAACTTGAGTCCTGACCTCAACCCGATAGAACAGCTTTGGGATGAATTAGAGCGGAGACTCTTTTAATATTTGACTAGTTTTTCCGATATCAATGTTAATTGACCGACAGTAATATCCAGTGATGCAAAGTATTTTTGTCAAATTGCACTGTTTTAATTGAAAATAGCCTGATTTAGTAATTGGATGTAACATAGGCATATTTTCTGTTATCTTTATTAAATCGTTTAATAGTTTAGTTACTTTAAGTACCATTACATATGTGACCCAGAGCCTTATGCTGCGTTCACACCAAACGCGAATAGAGCGTCTGGCGCGAGTGATTTCAATGTTAAGTCAATGGAAAGGCGCGTTGACGTGCGTCTGGAGGTCCCGCGGCGCGAAGGACGCGAATTCGCCTCGTTCGCGCGAATGACGCAAATTGGACGCGAATTGTGCGTCTTGCGCGATACGCGCGTTACACGCGACTGGTGCTTTTGTGCATTCACGCATTTGAAGCGAATTCGCGTCTGACGCCCGAGTTGAAAAATGTGAACTTTGGCGTCAATTTGCGGCGCGTTAACCAATCAGGAGCCTGCTCGCTGCGGTCACGTGGTGAAGTGACCTGAGGAGAAACCTGGCATAATTTAAAAATACTACTGTTATATTGTGTCACAAAATGTAGTTTTAAGACTTTTTCAGGTGAGAATGTAGTTGTTTAAAGCTCAAATCTGTGGTTTATTTATAAAGAGAGCGCCTATTTAAAAAAATAAAGTATTGTGTTTTTGGAGTTGTGAGATCTAGGTGATCAGCGGGCGATCAGCGCTCATAACCCCGGCGAGAGCAGCCTTTCCTCGGCCAGTCCTTCTGCCGTCTGCCGCTGGCTCTGATGTCCTGTAGTGGTCCATCTTGTGTAGATCTAACGGCCGATCTTTGCTCTCATGAATCATAATTTGTTGTCTGCCAAAACGTTTTGACTGAGGGCAAAGAGAAGTTTCATAACTATATTTTAAGGATATTTAAATATACATGCAGTGAAGATAATGTAGGAGTTGCCTGGACCACATGTGTGTGGCTATTAATGTTTAATATATATTTTTAATGAAAATGAAAAGAGGCAGAGTGGTGTTTTATGACATATTTCTCCTGGAGCGCCTTGAACGCGCGTCAATTTCGCTTCCAGCGCTCGATTTCTACGCGCGTCCAATTCACTGTGAACGCACATTTGTTTTCAAAATGTTTGCGCGTGAAACTAGACGCGGTAGACGCGATTTTGATGCTCTATTCGCGTTTCGTGTGAACGCAGCATTATTCAGGCTTTCACATACTGACTCTCAATACTTTTCACTTTAAAGGCACAATATGTAAGATTTTTGGATTCAAACATCCAAAATCCACTAGATCAGTGTTATATATTGTGTTGACTTTATCCCAAATGTGTCCCAGAATGTTTAAAAACAGTAAAATATAAGTTGTTTACTCTGATCCTCAATACGCTACAGCAGTTATTCATATGCTCTCTTGCGCGATAAGCGCGTTACACGCGAATGGTGCTTTTGTGCATTCACGCATTTGAAGCGAATTCGCGTCTGACGCCCGAGTCGAAAAATTTGAACTTTGGCGTCAATTTGCGCCGCGTTATCCAATCAGGAGCCTGCTCGCTGCTGTCACGTGGTAAAGTGACATCATGAGAAACCCTGCATAATTTAAAAATACTACTGTTATTGTGTCACAAAATGTAGTTTTAAGACTTTTTCAGGTGAGAATGTAGTTGTTTAAAGCTCAAATCTGTGGTTTATTTATAAAGAGAGCGCCTATTTAAAAAAAAAGTATTGTGTTTTTGAAGTTGTGAGATCTAGGTGATAAAATATAAGTTGTTTACTCTGATCCTCAATACTCTACACCAGTTATTCATATGCTCTTTTAGGATGAGTTTGATTGTATATTATGTAATATCCTTGACGCATCTTTGGGGCTTCGAGTTCCGAAACATGATGAATTATGGGATGCGCTTAGCAAAACGGGAGATCTGAGAAAAGAGCGTGAAACGACAATAAAACATTGAGGCATTTTCGACATTTTATTTGAAAAAACACATACAAAAAGGGTCATATACAAGACAAGAAATTAAAAAAGAAAGAAAATTTTGGGTTAAGCTATGCAACTTTTTGCATCATCATTAGTAATAAATACAGTACAAAATCCACCAAAAGTGAATCTAAGATTTTCTTCTTTTTTTTAAACGCAATATACACTTATCTAGTTATCATACATCATAATCACCAAGCTATTGCTTAAATATTGTCAATACATATTTTTCTACTTGAGCTATAAAATATTCATGTCAGAAAACATTGCGCAGTAACAGCACACAGCAGTGTCTTGTACAAAGAGCCACTTCCCTTTCACTGGCAGGTTATTCAACTATTTTTTTTCTTTTTCTTTTTATGTCAGCAGCAGAAAAAACATCAGAAATATTTATGGTAAAATATTTTAACATATGTATCCATTCTCATACGCATATTAAAACCTGAGAAAGACATGCATTACAGAGCTTGTGCTTTAGGATCTACGGTTCAGTCTGTTAGCGAAACATGACACTACTATTGCTTATGTCCAAAATCTGCTGGAGAGATGGATCAAATCAAGAGACTTTAAGGCTACACAGGCTAGAAACACAAATCATATACAATATAAAGCCATTGTCGGTTTCCCGGTGGAGAAAGCGACCGATGTTCCAGGTACAGATTGTTTTGCATGGCAGGAAACACACGAGAGTTGTGTGTCGATGAGCAATAGTGTTTACTACTGTTGGCAGATTATAGAAGCCAAATAACCTGACGTGGTGAAATATGACAAACCTACACTAGAATGTACCACAACACGACCTGCATTCAGACATTTAAAGCCCCTTGTATGAAGTACCGACACGAATCCAAAGGCAAAGGAAAACCGCGACCAGTGTTCGAATTGTGGGGGTCGCCATAAATGAGGTGTAGCAAACAATTACACCATCGCAGGGTTTCATAATTACAGATTATATTTTTCCAGGGGGGGTTCGGCCCAATATGTGCATTTTAAGACGTTTGAGTCCCCAAAAATTGGATAAGCACACATTATTTGTCACTTTGATACTGAAACATGAGAATTGGGTTAAACGTTGCAATTCATGATCCACAATACGCCTATATTTTCAACTAAAAATAGTGAAATTATGGGCGTTTTAAAGTTTCTATTGTAAAACAGTAGACTGTGTAAGCCCAGCCTGATTTGAACATTCATTTCTACTGCTTCTGTTACACTTCTGCGAGAACCAATCACAGACTGGCGCGCTATTGGAGGGTTTGACACGATGACGGATAGAGAAGCGATGGGTATGGCAAGCCATTTTAACATTTAAAAGCTATACTGGATAGGTGTTGCAGATATCTGTAATTCAGTTTTGCCTAGTCAAAAAGAACATTTCAGATATCCGCAACTACATTCTTCCGATCCATAATTGTCATTTCAGATATCCACAAAGACATTCTTCCTAGGACAAATGACATCACGTTTGTTATTAATTTGTATGGGGTTTATCATTACAGATATCTACAATTCAGTTGCAGATCTCCGTAATTCACACAGTGGATATCTGCAAATGAATTTCAGATATCTGTATTTCCAGTTTGAGATATCTACAATTTGATTCTGACCAATCGTAACTTTAATTCACCATAATTCAAGATGTTCCTTTTCAGATATCTTAAATCAAGCTTTGACTTGGCGAAATGACATTGTAGATATCTGTAACTTGAATTATGACTAGTCAAAATGACGTTGCTCGTTCAATTTCATGTCATTTTCTTTTCGATTACAGCCAACGCCATGACTGCTTCTTTCTTCTTCCATTCATAGAAATAAGGAAATGAACCCACTTCCTCTTTGATTATGGCGGGAGCTGGGGAATATGGATATCTAAAATAGAACAACGTCATGCACAATAATTTGCACTAGTCATAATGACGTTTTAGATATCTTTGACTTTCATTCTGCCTAGGAAAAACGGAATTACAGATATCTGCAATTGTCATTTAAGATGTGTGACGAGTTTAATGTCGGTTTCAATGATGTCATTGCAGATATCTGTAATTCAGGTTTGACTAGGCAAAACTGAATTACAGATATCTGCAATCTGTCATTTCGACTAGTCGCAATTACGTTACAGATATCTTGAATGGCAACTCCAAATATCCAAAATGTAATTAGGACTAGCCAGAAAGACGTTGTTGATATCCACAATGTTAATTCCAGATAGCCAAACCTAGCTTTTAAATGCTAAAATGGCTTGCCATAGATGGGTCGTTGCCCGTTGATCGCGCCTTTTGAGCAGTAGAAAATACAGCGCAGACTCCCCAGACCAATGTTCGATCTTAAATTGAGCTTGGTCTGGTGACGAGTAAAACAGCTGACAGATATTAAATGTTGAGTTTATCGCGCACTTTACGAAGCGTCGCGTTGGAGTTCATGATCAGCTTTCAGCAGCTTCTGTGCACATAAAGCCCGCCTCATCTCAAACGCTGAGCTGGACGGTTATCTCGCCGTTGTGCAATACCGAAGTCCGTCATCGTCAGAGTTAATTTCGTTGACGAATAATTTGTGTCATAATTTTCGTCAACAACCTTTTTTCTCTGACGAAAACGAGACGATAACTAAATAAAAACTAGTGTTGGATGACAAAAACTTTAACGAAAGTCATTTTCGTCAACGAATAAAAACGAGACGAAAATGTTAGAGAGGGACGATTAGGGAAACGATCCAGTCAGAACTGATGTCCTGTGTAACAGATGCGCACTTTTATGCCAGGCGGTTTTTTTTAAGAACTGATGAATAATGACAATGTTTACTTTAGCATGTTTATATAGTAATATATGTTTTAGACGGTTGTATCAATGCATATTTTATCTCCTGAACTTGAATGAGCTCCTGCAACTGCAATAGAGGCGCAGACATTTCAAAATAAGAGTCCTGGTGTATTTCCAGCTTGTTTATAATTAAAAGTCACGCATTATATATTTGTTTTTGCTTACACAAACTGTATTTAATTTAATTCCCATTGAATTCATAGTCAGGAGGAAAGACCAGTATTTGACACATATTCAATAAAGTATCAGGGTTATAATAGTTCACTAAAACCATTAAAAACTATCTTCATTACTTGAAATTAAATAAATGTTAACTTCAAACTTATTTGAAGCTTTAGCGGATATGGCCTACTAACTAAAACAGAAATACAGAGTTATAAAAACTATATAGATGTTTTTAAAAAACAAACACAAAAGTGAATTGAGCTCTTTTGTGTATTTTTAATGTCAAAAACAAAATGATGTCAAAATGTCAGTTCGAGTGACAGTCGGTTATGTGACGCTTAAATGCTTAATGTATTACAATTGAACTAAACTCATTAGATTTTAGGAGACTAAAACTAAAAACAATTCAGGCGACTAAAATATGACTAAAACTAAACGGCATTATAGTCAAAAGACTATGACTAAAACTAAATAAAAATTTGCATCGTCCAGTCGATGTCGATGTGTGTAAATTCCTTCAGAAAACAGCGTGTGGCGCACTTGAGCGCGCTTTGCAGATGCAAATCCAATTTGGAGTAGCTAATGAAATTGGGAGCACTTTGATTTTGAGTTATTACGTTATATATTGTGTTTCTAGTATAACCAGGGGACCCTCAAGGTCATTTTGACCCCCCTCAATTCGAACACTGACTGCTACTAATGGGACAAAATAAGCATCACTTAAAATAAAAAAAAATCAAAAGTTAAAGCCAGATGGGCACAAGACAAGCAGCTATAATCAATCACAGTAAGCGCTGAACTCGCTCCTCACGATGCGCTCAAGCGGACGATGTCGCAGGATGCCAGTGAGAGGGCAGCGAAGCCGAGAGTGCAAAAACAGCAGAGACACATGCAAAACAAGTCCAGTTGGTCTACGAGCTCACAGCCGAAATCGCATCAATGGAATGTAACCAAAAAACTACAGCACCACATACTAGCACGTTTCAGCACGCCCTGCTGGGGTTTCTCAGCTTGTTTTGACACTTAGGCCCCTTAAAGTACGACCGCATGCAAAGCACTCCCATTAAAGTATAGCACAATGAGGTATTTATACACACGTTATGCCGACGTAAATAAATAAACCCATCGGTTACATTGCGATACTAGTTCAGAACTTAAATACGCACCCATAGTAGGTGAAGTTAGTCATAAATTATGATTGTTAAATACTTAAGGCATTTCGACGCACAATAGCATGTGTAAACGATAAAAACGCAGACGGGCCGATGGGAAAGATCACGCTACACGACGACGATCCAAAACAAGAAGGTGCTTCCAACTTCCGGCTTCCGCTCCAAGCAGCTGAACGCTTGAATTCGGGAAAAGTTGCAAAAGCAAAGTCATTTCGTCGGAACAACGACGACTGAAATGCTACGGGAAAACAGTCACGCACATTGAAAGTGGTCAGTGAGGCAACAACTATCGTTACGCAGAGATATGGACGCTCGTTTCCGCCGCAGAACAGCCTCGAAGATCAAACCGGTAATTGAGACTTTTTTTAGACGGTAATTGAGACGTGTTGTGTCAGAAATGTACAGAAATGTGTAATGTCTTTTTATATGCGAGTGTATATTTCTCGTAATTCTGACTTTATATCTCGTAATTCTGACTTTATATCTCGTAATTCTGACTTTATATCTCACAAATGCAACTATATCTCGTAATTCTGACTTTATATCTCGTAATTCTGACTTCATATCTTGTAATTCTGACTTTATATCTCACAAATGCAACTATATCTCGTAATTCTGACTTTATATCTTGTAATTCTGACTTTATATCTCGTAATTGCAACTATATCTCGTAAATCTGACTTTATATCGTAATTCTGACTTTATCTCGCGATTGCATCTATATCTCGTAAATCTGACTTTATATCTCACAATTCTGACTTTATATCTCACAATTGCAACTATATCTCGTAAATCTGACTTTATATCTCGTAATGCGACTATATCTCGTAAATCTGACTTTATATCTCTTAAATCTGACTTTATATCTTGTAAATCTGACTTTAATATCTCGTAATTGCGACTATCTAGTAAATCTCACTTTATATCTCATAATTCGGACTTTATAACGCAATTGCGACTTCATATCTTGTAATTTTTACTTAATATCTTGTAATTCTGACTATATCTTGTAATTGCGACAATCTCATAATTCTGACTTTATATCTCACAATTCTGACTTTATATCTCGAATTGTGACTTTATATCTCGTAATTCTGACTTTATAACGCATTTGCGACTTTATATCTTGTAATTCTTTTCTTTATATCTTGTAATTCTGACTTTATATCTCGCAAATGCGATTTTATATCACGCTATTCTTTTCTGACTTCATAATTGAGACTTTATAACACACAATAGTGACTTTATAAACTTGTAATTCTGAGTTTATATCTCGAATTGTGAGAAAAAAAAAAGTCTCAATTACCTGTTAAAGAGTTTTATTCCGTGGCGGAAACAAGCTCCCATTCAGAGAAACTGTGCTGTTCAAAAGTCTGCTCCCTTGTTTAGTCTAGTTAGTCTTTTTTTTGGGATGGAGTGCACGATCCACAAGGAAACAGCTTAACTTGAGTGCAAATGCAAAAGCAGGAAAACCATCACACGACCTCATCAGAGAGTGAGTGCATTTACAAAAATAACCACTAACTACATTAAGACAACAATAAATAGGTTGTTTTTTTTTTCCAGCATCGCAGCTACTTATGTCGAGAAGGTCGGCAAAAGAAGAACTCAAACGAGAGATGGTGAAGAACAGCCTTAGAAAAGTTATGTTTGGTTTCTATAAAACAAATGGCTTTACTCCCTTGTCATGTCCTCTAGAAATGGCAGCAAACCGGTTTCATGCACGTTATGACTCTACAAGCGAGACCACGAGTCTCAGAGCGAATGGAAACACAGAGTTATGCCGTTCGACGTGTGCTTGTGCTACAGGCATTAAGGTACATGTTCACTGGCTTGGAGAACACAGTGTCTTCAGGATTAGTAGAACGTCAGAAGAACCCCGGCCTCTCGCTTCAACATGCATTTAGATACGTTTCTAAGCGTTGGACAAAATGGCGGACGTTCACAGTTCATATCAAGCCTGGCCTCACAATTACAAGCATCACCTCCGATAATTACAGACACGAGGGCGGAGCTCTTCTCTCATTGGCTGATGATGGGTTTGTTCATGACCAACCACGTGTGAGATGCTGTGATCCTACTAAACACTGAGGACATTTGGTTGGTCTTCATCGCTCCTCATCCTAAACACACACACACACACAGAGCACTTTGACTGAAACCATCTTCGTTCTTCTCCATCTGTTCTACATGGTCAGTTGGCTCAGAAGGCAAAGGTCAGAGGTGAGAGTGGTGATGGAGATGACACACATTTGGCAAAGTGCCCACGAGGGGACGAAGAAAGACGACAGGATTCTCGCTAATGCTACAGGATTCATCAGCTATCGGGGGACAACTGGGTCTCAATGTCTACCCTGCAGATCGGACACTTCTTATTGGTTGCCAGCCACTGGTCAACACAAGCCTGGTGGAAGAGGTGCATGCAGGGTAATCTCCTGAGAACAGAAAGACAGAGGGGAAGATGATCGTCATCATTTTCACGAGGAAAGTGCGAATGCAGAGACAGAGGTGGACAAAGTACACAACTCCTTTACTTGAGTAAAAGTAAAAGTACTACTGGTTAAATATTACTCCATTACAAGTGAAAGTTGTAAAGATAGATTTTTCCTTAAGTAAAAGTACAGAAGTACTTGCTTTTAAAAGTACTTAAGTATGAAAAGTAAAAGTAAATATTTCTTAAATATATACATGAATGTGTGTGTATTTATATATAAATATAATTAACAGAGTACGCACACATATATTATGTAAACACAAAAGTAAAAGTAAAGGTTACAGAAGTACTTGCTTTTAAAAGTACTTAAGTATCAAAAGTAAACGCATTATTTTATTATTGTTGCATTGTTGTATGAATGCGCTGTTCCATCATGAGTGTTTAAGCTCCAGCTGACATGCTAGCACACCTCATTAAAATACTCGTTTAAAAGTTACAAAGCTCTTATCAAAGTCAAAATCATACTAGAAAAGAATGTGTGTTTATTTGACAGGATTATGTAAAACACATTTCTGAAAGGACTTCAGTTAACATTATTAGCTCAACTACGCTTTTGCATGCTAACTAACATCATTGTGGAACGTTAGCGATGTGTTAGCGCTCTATCCTCAAGGCTATCGCAACTTGGCGGATAAATCTATAAAAATCATTTGACCAACCATATTTCATACCAGTGTTCATTTTGACAGAAAATGTTGATTTAGTTTTAGTCAGTCTTTTGACTATAACACTTTAGGCATCTGAATTGTTTTAGTTTTAGTCTAGTTTTAATTGACTATAATATGATTTTAGTATTCAGTTCTTGTGGTCTGGCGTCTGAGAGGCAGCTTTCTGTGTGCGCTTTCAGACTTATCCACGTCTGCTCTTCTGAATTATAACTTTTCAGTATGACTATGGTTGCGCGTCTGGGAACTTCTATTTTGCCACCAGTTGATTGGTGTTAAAAAAAAACGAATCACGTTTTAAAGAAGAAAAATCATCCACTGACTTTCAAAGCGGCTACGACTTTCTACTTCGAGGGCCTTGATAGAAATGTAATGGAGTAAAAAGTACGATATTTGTCTTTCAAATGTAGTGAAGTAAAAGTCATAAGTTTCCAGAAAAAATACAGATACTCAAAAAGTGTACTTAAGTAGAGTCCTCAAGTAAATGTGCTCAGTTCCTGTCCACCTCTGCAGAGAGCGAGAGATTACCTGACGTCCTCTCCGTCTTCCAGCATTGAGAGGCATATTGTGCATTTCTCATCTGTGTCGAGCTCCTCGTCGTCCATGATCTTCAGCTCTACAGGTCTTCTCTGCGGATCACATGGTCAGATGTTAGTGTTTGATCACATGCTTTTTTAAATCCAAAAGCAACTCACATTCACACGCACACACACGCACACACAGACACACACACTCACGGATCATCAGGGAACCACACACACTCAAACACACACGCTCACACACACGTTGGGTTTTCATGTTTTATGGGGACTTTCCATAGGCGTAATGGTTTTTATACTGTATAAACTGTATATTCTATCCCCTTACACTGCCCCTAAACCTACCCATCACACACACACACACACACACACACACACACACACACACACACACACACACACACTGCCCCTGCCCCTAAACCTACCCATCACACACACACACACACACACACACACACACACACACACACACTGCCCCTGCCCCTAAACCTACCCATCACACACACACACACACACACACACACACACACACACACACACACACACACACACACACACACACACACACACACACACACACACACACACACACACACAGCCCCTAAACCTACCCATCACACACACACACACACACACACACACACACACACACAGCCCCTAAACCTACCCATCACACACACACACACACACACACACACACACACACAGCCCCTGCCCCTAAACCTACCCATCACACACACACACACACACACACACACACACACACACACACACACTGCCCCTAAACCTACCCATCACACACACACACACACACACACACACACACACACACACACTGCCCCTAAACCTACCCATCACACACACACACACACACACTGCCCCTGCCCCTAAACCTACCCATCACACACACACACACACACACACACACTGCCCCTGCCCCTAAACCTACCCATCACACACACACACACACACACACACTGCCCCTGCCCCTAAACCTACCCATCACACACACACACACACACTGCCCCTGCCCCTAAACCTACCCATCACACACACACACACACACACACACACACTGCCCCTGCCCCTAAACCTACCCATCACACACACACACACACACACACGAATCAAGGGTATGTAAGAATCAAGGGTATGTAAACTTTTGAACAAGGTCATTTGAATAAATTCAGCTTATGATCTTTTATGTAACAAACATGCGTTTTGCATGATCCTTCTTATTTTGTTAAAACAATTAACATTCTGCAGATTCTGCAAGGTGTGTGTAAACGTCTGTCCCGGACTGTGCATGTGATGAATGTTGTGTTTGTACCTTCTTATACTTGTGAGGGAAGGTGAACCTCTCAATGGTGGTCTGCACCGCTCCTCTGTTGACATTGCCCAGCCGGTCCTCCAACTGCAGGAGCTCCTGGAAGCCAAACCACACGCAAACATGAGACACGAGAGCGCGTGAGATCGGCAGAACACGCGTGACCAAGAGCATCATCAGCTGACCTCGTAGCTCTCCCGCACCGCAGACGCGTGGCGCGACGGACTGAGGCCTTGAAGAGCCAGCAGGTGCAACTGAGGATACGGGTAATTTCTGATCTCATGGACGACCTGTGCAGGGCGACACCACTCATCAACACACAGCATCAGCGGACACGCCTCCATACACTCTTTCAACAAAGTGATTATGCGTTAAAAAAACTCTCGGTTTCCATCCAATCGGCCTTTCACTGATAAAACGGTGTGCGCAAGGACGCATTGTAGCATAAGTTTTGTTGTCGCCAGTGGTGGAAATGGCCGAAATTCACTAAGCGGACTCTAGTTTGGAAAAAGGGTTCTTTTCAAAGTGTCTTGACACTTATCAGCAGTGTTGGGGGAAACGCATTACAAGTAGCTTGAGTTACGTAATAATATGACTTTTTCCAAGTAACTAGTAAAGTAACGCATTACTTTTCAAATTTACAACAAAATATCTGAGTTACTTTTTCACATTAATTTGACTGACAGCTCTCCTGCCCTCATGTTGAGAAAAATAAGTGCAGAGGTGTGTGTGTGTGTGTGTGTGTGTGTGTGTGTGTGAACATGATGGTTATTGTAGTTCTAGACTAAATGTGAGCATTTATTTATCTCCCTTGCACAATAAAGATTCTGTCCTCCTCAAAATGAATAAAATCAGTCAAATGCAAAATCAGAATACTATGCAAACCTCCAATAATTAAATGTTAAATAATACAACTATTTTTATGCATAATCTACCTTTATATGTAATTGACCAATGTCTTGCTGCTGACCTTTGATGATGAAAATGACTAGATTTTTTGTTTTTATTGGTAAAACTTTTTTCTCCTGCGTCCTCTTCTCCATTATCCAGAGCTGCGCCCTCTAGTGTTCATGAGGGAATCTGCATTAGCTTATTATTTACATTTTGGTATGAAGAGGTCTTTACCGTTGCACAAAAATATAACTTCTTTGTTATAACAAAAACAAAAACAACCCCAGCTCAGGTGAGAAAAAGTAACGCAAAAGTAACGTAACGCATTACTTTTCTTAAAAGTAACTAAGTAACTCAATTAGTTACTTTTTAAGGAAGTAACACAATATTGTAATGCATTACTTTTCAAAGTAACTTTCCCCAACACTGTTTATCAGTAACATCAGTATAGTGCGAGATGAGTATGATGCAACCATGCATTCCCATTAAAACTATGTGACAGGGCAATGGAACAAAAGCTTAACATGTCCACAAAACATAATGTCTGAAAAAAACATTTGAGGAATCGATAGTGCTGTCAATCGATTAAAAAAAATTAAATTTTTTCTGTAATTCATTTTGTTTTAATATTTTTACATTGTAATGATTTAATAATTTCACAGTTACTGTCCAAATTAATGTAGAAACAACTTAAATACAGTATACAGTATAAATAAAAGCTATATCAATTCCAAGTGAACTTGAAAAAAAAACTCATTTTCATTTATGGCGATAACATGAAGATGTGCTTTGGTTTAGTGAAGGATTGCTGCCATCTACTAGAAAACAAACACTTTTAAAAAAATAAAATTATACCAATTCTTCCCTACGGCCACTACAGTTTATGGCTACTTAATGTTTTTTTTTTTTTAGATTCATGTTTAAACATTTCTAAAAGCATTATTATAACAATAAAAACGCCTCTTATCATTTTTGGGGTGCGTGTTGAGATATAAACAGCCAAATAAGCCTATTTAATATTTGACGACTGTTCACGAAAGATGTATTCAACGACCCACAGTACTAATACAGTGATGTAATTTTTATGGTATTTTGCCATATTTTATTAAAATATGTTATAAGACACGTTTTACATTTTTGACATATTAGTGAATAGTGAATGTGTGCATATTTTAAATATTCGCGCAGGACCTCCAGACGTGCGTCAACGCGCCTTTCCATTGAGTTTTCATTGAAATCACTCGCTCTTGACGCTCTATTCGCATTTGCAGCATTACATTATATCACAGAATATCCCGCTACGTATTTATTATTATATATTATGCTACGTTTATGTGGATATTATATTGTAGATTATTGACTATAAAATATAGAAATCCTTTGAATAATAATAAAAAAAAAACTGGAACATCATCCCCCCTCGAAATTCAGTCCCCGGACTCCGCCCCCCCCCCCCTTTTTAAAGGTCCTGTTCTTCGTGATCCCATTTTTCAAACTTTAGTTAGTGTGTAATGTTGCTGTTAGAGCATAAATAATACCTGTAAAATTATAAAGCTCAAAGTTCAATGCCAAGCGAGATATTTTATTTAACAGAAGTTCCCTTTCAAAGCCTACAGCGAGCAGCCGGTTTGTTCTACATCCCTGTACTTGCTGCTGTAATGACGTCAGTAGAGCAGTTTGTCGACTAAACTCCGCCCACAGGAATATGCAAAAAAGGGGGCGTGGTCTTGTTGCGAGAAGAGAAAAGGAAGTGTTGCGTTTGTAGAGTGTGTGTGTCGCCATGTCATCCAGACGCTGTTATTTTCATCCCGGAGTCAAATCACCTTTGTTTGGCCTTAAGGGGCTGTAGTTTGAGCGCGTTCATCTCCACGTTATGGTAAGAGACGTGACCTTCCCGGGCAACCAATCACAACACGGGAACCGCTGGCCCAATTAGAACTCATTACGTATTTCTGAAGGAGGGACTTCATAGAACAGGGAAATCTTTCAAGCCGTTTTGAGGACAGTGAAAACAGCGGTATACAGATCAGTAAATTGTGTGAAAAATACTGTGTTTTTTTACACATGAAACATGAACACGTTATATTGCACACTGTAAACACAATCAAAGCTTCAAAAACACAGGAAAAACGGGACCTTTAAACAGAGGTGGACAAAGCACACAACTCCATTACTTGAGTAAGAGTAAAAGTACCACTGGTCAAATATTACTCCGTTACAAGTGAAAGTTCTAAAAAACGATTTTTACTTAAGTAAAAGTACAGAAGTATTTGTTTTTAAAAATACTTAAGTATCAAAAGTAAGTTTCCTTTTTTATGTCAATGCATTATTTTATTATTGTTGTATAAATGCACATTATGCCATCATGGTGGTTTAAGCCAGTCAGTGATGCTCCATCCGACATGCTAGCATACGACCACCTTAAACTCATTTCTTTACATTTGTATAGAGCATTGTAACTTTTATACAATTATTGAAATTTTCCATTTCTTGTATAAAAGTTACAATGCTGCTGTCACTTTAAGGCTGAATGCATGGACCCTATACTCTGATACGCATCTGATTTTCTCCCAACTGTTTACTCTTCTCTTTCTCCAAGACATTTACATTTTTGAACATTTTATGAGACATGCATCAAAGTGTATGCCAACTAAACTAATCTTTAATCTTTTCAGAAAACTGAAACATACTTTTTAAATATATTGCAATGGGTGCACACACTGTGCCAAGGAACCGTCTTCTTCCATTTTGCTGTAAACTGATCAGTGTTATAAAATATTTGGGAAACTTCACATGACCAAGAGTGATTACTGATAGGCTGTCTGCAAAAAAACAACAACAAAAAAAACTTTTAAAGAAGAAAAAAATGATCCACTGACTTTTAAAGCTGCTACAGAAATGACTTTCGACTTTGAGGACTTTGATGGAAATGTAGTGGAGTAAAAAGTATGATATTTGTCTTTCAAATGTAGTGAAGTTAAAGTAAAAGTATCCCTAAAAAATAATACTTCAGTAAAGTACAGATACGCACGCGGAACCGCTGCAAACTGCGTCATTATGTTAAGCTCCGCCCACCGACTCTACACACGACGTGATTGGCCTGACCAGAGTTTGGCTCGCAAGCCGACGGAGAGTTGCTAGACGACCCTGACTCAAGTCATCTGCGTCCGCTAGTGTGCGTCTAGATTTATAGGCTAATGTCCATCAGCTATCGTGAACATTTTGATGCGTTAAACCTTTTTTTCTTCCGCAAAAACATCCTTGGATGGAAACCTGGCTGATGATTTTGACACTTTTAGATGAACGTGTGTGAGATAAATTGGGGGGAAAAAATTATTTCAAATCCTTCAAATTTTACAGTATTTAAAACAAACATAATTTATAGTGCAATTCATTATAAACAACATTTATTATTATAAATCCCAATCCTAAACTAATTTGGGCATGTGGGAAATTTAGCTTTACAAATAAACTTGGGCTCACACATTCAAAAGCGTGCGCTTTGCATGTTTTGCATGTTACACATGATAAAATAAATTAGACTTATATTATGGAAAATATGGTATCTTAAAGGATTAGTTCACTTTTAAATAAAAGATAATTTCCTCATTTTCCCCCATGTCATCCAAGATGTCTTTCTTTCTGCAGTCGAAAAGAAATGAAGGTTTTGGATGAAAACATTCCAGGATTGTTCTCCATATAATGGACTTCAATGGGCTCCAAACGGTTCAGTTTCAGTGCAGCTTCAAAGGGCTTTAAACGGCACCAGGCGATGAATAAGGGTCTTATCTAGGCAACCCAGCAGTATTTATGCTATTATTTTACCTCTTATCAGACGAACGTGATCATCTCTGAGCTCAGCCATAACTTCTGCAAAGTGAGGTCAAAATACGAGTGTGGTCATAGATACATCAATCGTAGATGCCTCATTCTACTGATCCGTGCAAGCGCTAATGAGGCATCTACGTATACATCTATGACCACGCTCATATTTTGACCTCACTTAGCGGAAGTTATAGCTCAGAGATGATCACGTTTGTCTGATAAGAGGTAAAATAATAGCATAAATACTGCTGATCGTTTGCTTATTCATCATCTGGTGTCGTTCAAAGCTGCACTGAAACTGAACCGTTTGGAGCCCATTGAAGTCCATTATATGGAGAACAATCCTGGAATGCTTTCATCAAAAAATTTATTTTCGACTGCAGAAAGAAAGACATGGACATCTTGGATGACATGGGGGTGAGTAAACTATCAGCAAAAGTTTACTTAAAAGTGAACTAATCCTTTAAGCATTGACAAGGTCATGGGCTCGATTCCCAGGAAGTGCATGAACTGATCAAATGTATAGGTTTAATGCAAGTGGTGTGAATGTAAGTGTGATTGCAGTGGGTTCAGACTGACCACTTGTGCCGAGGTGGTGCTCCTGGGGAAGTGATGCAGGCGTGGAGAGGTCAGGTAATGCTGATAATGCTGAGTGAGGGGAGAGACGTGATACTGAGCCAGGCCTGGATCCACACTCAGATCCCTGCACACAAACACAGGACACACGTCAATAGATCAGAGCTAATCGAGTGCTAGCTTATCACGTGAATGCAGACGCACCAGTCCGTTCCTTCAGCAAGGTATCGCTGCGGCGGCGCCGGCGCTGGGATGTGGAAGGATGGAGGATATTCATACGGCGGCCGTAGCGTCTGCGGATGGGGAAGGGTTCTGTCTGGAGCATGTCTGCTGGGGAAATCAGAGCATAATGGTTAGAGCCTCAATCAAAGATCTGGTATTAAAATACATCGATAAGCAGGTGAATAACACTGATGATCTCTGTTAGTGGGTGGGATATATTAGGCAGAAAAAAGTGAACATTGTGTCCTCAGAGTTGATGTGTTAGAAGCAGGACAAATCGGCAAGCGTAAGGATTTGAGCGAGTTTGACGAGGGCCAGATTGTGACGGGTCAGAGCATCTCCAAAACTACAGCTCTTGTGGGGTGTTCCCGGTCTGCAGTGGTCAGTCTCTATCAAAAGTGGAGGACCAGTGGAGAACCGGCCACAGGATCATGAAGGACCAGTGGAGAACCGGCCACAGGGTCATGAAGGACCAGTGGAGAACCGGCCACAGGATCATGGAGGACCAATGGAGAACCGGCCACAGGGTCATGAAGGACCAGTGGAGAACCGGCCACAGTGTCATGAAGGACCAGTGGAGAACCGGCCACAGGGTCATGAAGGACCAGTGGAGAACCGGCCACAGGGTCATGAAGGACCAGTGGAGAACCGGCCACAGTGTCATGAAGGACCAGTGGAGAACCGGCCACAGGGTCATGGAGGACCAGTGGAGAACCGGCCACAGGGTCATGAAGGACCAGTGGAGAACCGGCCACAGGGTCATGGAGGACCAGTGGAGAACCGGCCACAGGGTCATGAAGGACCAGTGGAGAACCGGCCACAGGGTCATGGAGGACCAGTGGAGAACCGGCCACAGGGTCATGAAGGACCAGTGGAGAACCGGCCACAGGGTCATGGAGGACCAGTGGAGAACCGGCCACAGGGTCATGGAGGACCAGTGGAGAACCGGCCACAGGGTCATGGAGGACCAGTGGAGAACCGGCCACAGGGTCATGAAGGACCAGTGGAGAACCGGCCACAGGGTCATGAAGGACCAGTGGAGAACCGGCCACAGGGTCATGGAGGTCCAGTGGAGAACCGGCCACAGGGTCATGAAGGACCAGTGGAGAACCGGCCACAGGGTCATGAAGGACCAGTGGAGAACCGGCCACAGGGTCATGAAGGACCAGTGGAGAACCGGCCACAGGGTCATGAAGGACCAGTGGAGAACCGGCCACAGGGTCATGAAGGACCAGTGGAGAACCGGCCACAGGGTCATGGAGGACCAGTGGAGAACCCGCAAAAGGGTCATGAAGGACCAGTGGAGAACCGGCCATAGGGTCATGAAGGACCAGTGGAGAACCGGCCACAGGGTCATGGAGGACCAGTGGAGAACCGGCCACAGGGTCATGGAGGACCAGTGGAGAACCGGCCACAGGGTCATGAAGGACCAGTGGAGAACCGGCCACAGGGTCATGGAGGACCAGTGGAGAACCGGCCACAGGGTCATGGAGGACCAGTGGAGAACCGGCCACAGGTCATGGAGGACTAGTGGAGAACCGGCCACAGGGTCATGAAGGACCAGTGGAGAACCGGCCACAGGGTCATGGAGGACCAGTGGAGAACCGGCCACAGGGTCATGGAGGACCAGTGGAGAACCGGCCACAGGTCATGGAGGACTAGTGGAGAACCGGCCACAGGGTCATGAAGGACCAGTGGAGAACCGGCCACAGGGTCATGAAGGACCAGTGGAGAACCGGCCACAGGGTCATGAAGGACCAGTGGAGAACCGGCCACAGGGTCATGGAGGACTAGTGGAGAACCGGCCACAGGTCATGGAGGACTAGTGGAGAACCGGCCACAGGGTCATGAAGGACCAGTGGAGAACCGGCCACAGGGTCATGAAGGACCAGTGGAGAACCGGCCACAGGTCATGGAGGACTAGTGGAGAACCGGCCACAGGGTCATGAAGGACCAGTGGAGAACCGGCCACAGGGTCATGAAGGACCAGTGGAGAACCGGCCACAGGGTCATGGAGGACCAGTGGAGAACCGGCCACAGGTCATGGAGGACTAGTGGAGAACCGGCCACAGGGTCATGAAGGACCAGTGGAGAACCGGCCACAGGGTCATGAAGGACCAGTGGAGAACCGGCCACAGGGTCATGGAGGACCAGTGGAGAACCGGCCACAGGGTCATGGGCGGCCGAGGCTCATTGATGCCTGTGTGGTCGATCAAACAGATGAGCTACTGGAGCTCAAATTTAGGAATAAAATGTTATATAAAATCAGTTGATATATGAAAAACCCCTCTGTAAAAATCTTTAGAATATAGTTAGGAATAAAACTCTAAGTTTTGGTGTGTATTAGGGCTGGGTAAAAAATATAGATTTCTTGATTTTAATCGATTCTCACTTTTACAAAACAATATTGATTCTTAAATCCCAAGAAGTGATTAGTCTATTTTTTATTTCTTTTACGAAATTAAAAAACATAAATACAGGAGCAAACATGAACGGATCTTCTCTTCCGCTTTTCTTCCGCCAGTAAAAGCACGAAATAAACACGAATGCAACTTCCCGTTCACGCGGACTTTAAAGGATTAGTTCACTTCAAAATGAACATCTGATGATGATTTACCCCCATCTCATCCCAGATGTTCATGTCTTTCTCTCTTCAGTCGTTTTTTTGAGGAAAACATTCCAGGATTTTTCTGCACATAATGGACTTCAATGGGAACCAACGGTTGAAGGTCCAAATTAGAGCCTGACCGATATATCGGCGGGCCGATATTAGGCATTTTCCAAACTATCGGTATTTATAATGGTCGATAAATGAATATTTAAAAAAATAATAAAAACGGACGAAACACCGCTCAACCACATTATTAGTGTTGGCGTTTCATAGTTTGTCCACAAGAGGGCGCTCTACAACGTGCCGTTTGGCAACACGGTTGGCATTTATGAAGCTTACCACGTCTATTAATACTGGTAACTTTTTGTTATTGTGTTTTCGTCCAAAGGACTTTAAGTTTCATATCTTAAGTTTGTATTTTTATACATTTTATGTATCATAACTTAAAATATATTTTTATGCTCCTCTGTTCTGTTGTGACAAAACAAACAAGTTTATTTTTAAACTGCATCATATTTTAGAGGGGCTGAGGGATCATGAATAACTACAAATAACTAATGTAAGGGAAATCTTTTTTTACGCGTGTCTGTTTATATATATATTTGGGGTGCACCGAAATTTCGGCCGCCGAAAATGGCATTATCCGTTTCGGGCCGATGTAAAAAAAAAAAACAGCCGAAAATGTAAACCGAAAATGAATGTCACCCATTCAGTGCAGCATCTCATGTTCTCAATGAGAACCGTTCTGTGATTTTCTGTGCAGTTATTCAGATAATTGTGGATCTCTTTTTGCAAAACTGTTAAAAAACTATTTTATTTGATGGAACATAAAACTTGAAGATTAATATTATTTGGTATTATTAATTATATTTATTGTAAAAAAATATTTAAGGTTGTGTTATATAGCTTAATAAAAGTTTGATTATTTTATAATCAATTTCAGATCCATTAAATTAGTAAATTCAAGCTATATATATATATACACATACACGTATTTAAAAGAAGCCATTTTCGGTTTCGGTTTTCGGCCAAGTGCATCCTAAATTTTTGGTATCGGTTTCGGCCCAGAATTTTCATTTCGGTGCATCACTAATATATATATATATACATAAACACACACACACACACACACACACACACACACACCGGCCGATATATCTGAAAATCAGATTTTTTAAATCACCAAATATTTGTATCGGTCGGGCTCTAGTCAAATCACTGCAGTTTCAGAGGCTCTGACCAATCCCAGACGAGGAATAGAGTCTGATCTAGACAAACCATCGCCACATTTACAACACACATTTATATACTTTAACCTCAAACACTTGACTTTGGTGTTGTTCGTATGATATCATCACGTCAGAAAGGTCACATGACGCAGGTGGAAGTGCCGATCCAGAATCTCATTCGGGAATCCATGAAATGCCACTTTAACCCCATTTTGAGAACTACACCGAGACCTAAAGCACGATCAGTGTAGAATTCAACAGCTGAGATACGCACGTCTTCCTCTGCTCGTAAACAAATCTCTTCTGGGTCATGTGTCCGAACGCCAGATCTGCGTCATATTCTCACGCATGCGTCGTGGAGACACACACGGAAGTCAAGAACAAGCTGGATAAAGGCGTTATTTAGATTTTTTTTGCGCACAAAAATTTCCAAAAAATCCTGGAAAGTTAAAAAAAAATAATTCAAAACGTCTCCAAACAAAATCATTGGAAGTTTCCTAAAAATCCTAAAGTTTCCATAAAATCTTGGGAAGTTTCCATAAACTCTGGAAAGTTTTCAAAAAAATCCTGGAAAGTTTCCCCCCCAAAAAATATCAAAAGTTTCCAAACAATATCCTTGAAAGTTTTCAAAAAATTCTGGAAATGTCCCAAAATGTCCAAAGAAATCCTGGAAAGTTTTAAAAAAAAAATAATTGGAAGTTTCCAAAAAATCTTGGAAAGTTTCCATAAAGTCTGAAAAGTGTCCAAAGAAATCCTGGAAAGTTTCCCCACAAAAAATATCAAAAACATTTCCAAAGAAATTCTCAAAAGTTTCCAAAAAATCCTGCAAAGTTTTCTAAAATGTCCAAAAAAATCCTGGAAAGTTACCAAAAAAGAAATCTCAAAACTTTTTCCAATAAAATACTGGATAGTTTCCAAAAAAATCCAGGAAAAATCCCCCATCAAAAATCTTTTACAAAAATTTTTTCAAAGTTTCCAAAAAAAACCTGAAAACTTTCCAAGATTTTCAGTTTACAAAAAATCCTGGAAAACTATTGTCGTCGCTTCGTAAAATTATTGTAGAGTCGCTGTGGTGAGATGATGGACTTTGTAACGACGTTTTTAGTGCCTTTTATGGGTCTTGTGAGTGTAAATGTACTGAATGCCAATGGAGGCCGATCTGAAGCCTTTCTCAGCATCAGCTTTACACTAAAATATCTTCATTTGTGTCTGAAGATGAACGGAGGTCTGACGGGTGTCCAACCACATGAGGGTGAGGAATTAATGACAGAATTTACATTTTTGGGTGAGTAATCAATGACAGAATTTTCATTTTTGGGTGAACTAACCCTTTCATTTTGAACTTATCCTGGAAGTAAGAACGAGGTTGACTTTGGGTTTGAAGCATACCTGGGCTGTGGAAGTATCCTCCTGTGCTGGGCCTCCAGGATCTGCTGCTGGATGAGGTATTGCTGGTGTAAAGCCTGAGGTAGGAAGGGCGGGGCTTGGATGTCCTGGAACGCTGGCGCTGGCATGTGGTTGAGAGGCGGATGCGCGGGGCCGAGATGATGGCTCATTCCCGTCTGAGATTGTCCTGGATGGGGCATTGGGAAATCAACAGGGATCTGGGCCTGCGGGCCTACGTGGAAATGCCGGCAAGAGGTAGCATGACTGTGCTGATGCCTGTTAAAATGAGATCCTGCAAGAACAATCACATCACAGCAAATTATGAGTGGGACTGAACCGCTGCTGGAGGCTTGGCCATCGTCTCCTGCGGGAACTTCCGGGAGAAATGAATCGTGTGATGGGAAATGAAGAGTGAAGGCGAGTGAACGGTGTCTGAACTGCATGTTTGTGTTAGTCTGTTAGCTGTGGCTACATTCATCCAGTCATTTACCATCAGTAAGAACAGGAAACTGAAGGCAAACCCCTTCACTAATTCATGGGAAATGCCTGTAACTATAGTGACAAATATCAAGACTTGCAACTGTAGTTCAACCTCGTCAGTTTGTAGTTAAAGGGTTAGTTCACCCAAAAATGTAAATTGTGTCATTAATGACTGAGCCTCATGTGGTTGGACACCCGTCAGACCTCCGTTCATCTTCAGACACAAATGAAGATATTTTAGTGTAAATCTGATGCTCTGAAAGGCCTCCATTGGCTCAACTTTACACTCTCAAGACCAGGGGTCTCCAAACTCGGTCCTGGAGGGCCACTGTCCTGCAGAGTTTAGCTCCAACCCCAATTAAACACCTGAACCAACTAATCAGTGTCTTACTTGGGCCTAGTAAGACACTGATTAACTGGTTCAGGTGTGTTTATTTGGGGCTGGAACTAAACTCTGCAGGACAGTGGCCCTCCAGGACCGAGTTTGGAGACCCCTGCTCAAGACCCTTAAAAGACACTAAAGACTAAAGTTACAAAGTCCATCTCACTACAGCGGCTCTACAATAACTTTATGAAGACGAGAATAGTTTTTGTGCGCAAAAAAACCCTAAATAATGACTTATATAGTGATGACGATTTCAAAACACTGCATCATGAAGCTTCGAAGCGTTATGAATCAGTGAGTCGATTCAGCGGTTCAGAGCGTTATGAATCAGTGAGTCGATTCAGCGGTTCAGAGCGTTATGAATCAGTGAGTCGATTCAGCGGTTCAGAGCGTTATGAATCAGTGAGTCGAATCATGATTCGGAGCGTTATGAATCAGTGAGTCGATTCAGCGGTTCAGAGCGTTATGAATCAGTGAGTCGATTCAGCGGTTCAGAGCGTTATGAATCAGTGAGTCGAATCATGATTCGGAGCGTTATGAATCAGTGAGTCGATTCAGCGGTTCAGAGCATTATGAATCAGTGAGTCGAATCATGATTCGGAGCGTTATGAATCAGTGAGTCGATTCAGCGGTTCAGAGCGTTATGAATCAGTGAGTCGATTCAGAGCGTTATGAATCAGTGAGTCGAATCATGATTCGGAGCGTTATGAATCAGTGAGTCGATTCAGCGGTTCAGAGCGTTATGAATCAGTGAGTCGAATCATGATTCGGATCGCGTGTCAAACCGCCAAACTGCTGAAATTTGGCGATTCAAACTGCTGAATCGACTCACTGATTCATAACGCTTCGAAGCTTCATGAGGCCGTGTTTTGAAATCTTCATCACTATATAAGTCGTTATTTAGGGTTTTTTTGCGCACAAAAACTATTCTCGTCTCTTCATAAAGTTATTGTAGAGCCGCTGTAGTGAGATGGACTTTGTATCGACGTCTTTAGTGTCTTTTAAGGGTCTTGAGAGTGAAAAGTGCATTGAGCCAATGGAGGCCTTTCAGAGCATCAGATTTACACTAAAATATCTTCATTTGTGTCTGAAGATGAACGGAGGTCTGACGGGTGTCCAACCACATGAGGCTCAGTCATTAATGACACAATTTACATTTTTGGGTGAACTAACCCTTTAATCAGGGCTCGACATTAACGCTTGTCAAGTGGATTTTTTGAAGGGGCAAGTGAAAAATAATTTTACTTGCCCGACGGACAAGTAATCTGGTTAAAACGTCAAAACAAAAACTAACTAGGGAATCACCAAAATGCAAAAATGATTCTGCATTCACTAGTGTAAGTGGCGATCAATAGTGGATAATATAAAACAAACTGACGTTAATAAGGTTGAGCTGTTGAGGCTCTCGAGGAGAAAATCAAAAACAAATGAGCGCCGCTCACACAAAGAAACTCAGTTAACATACACGGTTAAAATTGTGTAGTTTTATTATTTATAACATATGATACAGTTAAACAACATTACACTAACAAGAGTGTGTTTTCCTGAACGCCATCACGACTGAACATGAGGCTGATTTCATACCAGCTCCATAAACAATTCATTAACATTAAGTCACCTACATTTTAGATGCAATATGGACTGTTTTTGTTCTATTTCAGCAGCGAAAATAGTTCCAAACAAAGATCACAACAAAAACGTAACACATCTCACAGCATCAGTGTGTGTTACTGAGTGATTCAGCGTTTTCAATGAATCGGTTGAATCAAAGATTCAATGACCTATTCGTAAACGACCGCCAAATTCTTGAATGAATCAGCCGTTTGAACGAATCGTTTGAATGAATCGACTCAATGACTCACTCATTAAGACGGTCACATGCTGCCACCTACTGGTGGTTTAGTTTCATCTTTCCAACTTTTCTTATTTGTATATTCAAAAATATTTAAAATAATCTCATAACATTATTTAATGCAGTTGTAATTTTTCAGTGTAAATAATTGAATTTGATTGGTAACACCCTATAGTGTCTTATTCTAATTTAATTTATAGATCACATTTAAGAATATAAAATGAAAGCTGAAGCATAGCCTATATTTAATAAGATTATGGAAAAATGCCCTTTATAAAAAGGTAAAAATATCACAATTATGCAGATTTAAATATGTCAAAGCTGATTGAACAGAATATTGCTTCAGAATAGATTATATTTACAACACAAAAAAAAAAAAAAAAAAAATCCGGACAAGCAAATTTTTAACTCGGACAAGTGAGTGACAGATTTACTTGTCCGAAGGACAAGCATGTGAACAGGCTTAATGTCGAGCCCTGAGTTAATGTTGGTTTAGTCTTGTCCAGTTTAGTTTGTTGTAAACACTTAAATTCTCAGACTTTTTATAATTCCTAACTTAATAAAACAGGCTGTGAGGAATGATTACCTCAAAATGTAAGTGATATTGAATATATCTTTAGCTATCGTCATGTGTCAGTGATTAACCCTGTGTGCGTTAGGTTGCCGACCCCTGCTCTACAATAACACAATACTTCCTTCCATCCTAAATAGTTTGAGAAGTCTAGTTCACGTGGCATAGTTCTCTAGTCCTGTGGCCGGTTGCATAAATACAGCCAATATGTCTTAAGAACTAGCAGTAATCAGTCCTACTTTTCAAATTCAAGACAAAAAAAATTGAAAAGAATTAGGTGACTAATTAGTAGGGTTGCAAAGAGGCTGAACATTTCCAGAAATGTACATTTTTTTTCCAAATTTTTTTGGAAACTTCTAATGAATTTGTTTTGGAAACTTTCCAGGATTTTATTGGAAAACATTTTGATTTATTTTTGGGAAATTTTATGAAAATCTTGGACAATTTTCAGGATTTTTAATTCCGGAAAGTTTCCACACAAAAAATATCAAAACGTTTTCAAAGAAATTCTCAAAAGTTTCCAAAAAATCCTGGAAAGTTTTCAAAACATCCAGGAAAGTTACCAAAAAAGAAATCTCAAAACTTTTTCCAATGAAATACTGAAAAGTTATCAAAAAAATCCTGGAAAAATTCCCTCCCAAAAATCTCAAAACTTATCCAAAAAAATTCTCAAAGTTTCCAAAAAAAAACTGCAAAGTTTCCAAGATTTTCAAAAAGTTTACAAAAAATCCTGTAAAATTTCCGGAAACTTAGCAACCCCACTAATTGGTCCAAGCAGTTTCTGCATCCGGCCACTGAGCGTTTCTGGTTGTCAGTCATTGTAGAATACGGCCAAACTGTGTCAATCGTCCATCAGACGTGATTCTTTTTACCCACACCAGATTTAATCAGTGAAGTTGATACACAGCGCAAAACAAATACTGACCACTAACTCTAAACTTAACCGTAGTATAGCGTTGGTAGAACATCCTGATGCTTTTGTAAATGTGTAAATAAACCCAGATTTGCTTCTTGTTGCAAAGTAAATCCTATGGCATTTTGTGTCAGTGTAGAGAACTTCAGATCCGAAGTCTGACCTTTTCTTGCTTGAGTTAACCGAGTGTATATCAGCTCCAACCATATTCTACAGCTGTGTGAACAGAAGCGGCTCCTCACCTCGTCTCAGCGGATCTGGACGCTCTAGAGTTATTTAGTGAATGATAAACGCACCCAGGACAGCTGAAGAATCCACAGCTGCTTCAAGTTCTCAGCCAAATGTCTGAGCATGGAGGAAAGGTCTGGGTTCAGATGTATTTATATGCGAGCTGTCACACTTTATCAATGAAGGGCTTTGCGTTTTCTGATGACAGAACTTTGGAGAAATGTGTGGGAAACCATTTTCACGTAAAAAGCAATGACATCTCTATGGACGTGATTTGGCCGAAGTAGGACATCTTCCTGAATCAACATCCTCTATTGCTACTGGGAAAACAATCCTAATCTCATCCCAACCTCCAAATCTCTGCGGGTTAAGAACACGCTGAAGCTCTTAAGTCTAAAATCTGGTTGATAGGGATGTTGGACACTTCTTATCTTAAGAAACATGTTTACTGGGATTTATCCGAGATCTCTGTAGATGTAGAATAACTCCTCTGTTCATAAAGCAAAAATCAAATATTGCAGGAAACCAAACGGCTTTTTCTGGTTCAAGAAATGCCGTTTGCATGCTTTATTATGACTTTACGTGAATATTTATTGATAGAGCAACAATTACACTGTAAATAATATAGCTGAGAGCAGGGCCAAGCACAACGAAGACAATAAGACACGCCAACATGTCTGGGAGCGTCAGACCAACTGCAACAATGAGCAATTAAAGGCATTTTAAGACGATTTTAGGCTGCGAAATCATATATACAGTCACTAATAATATGATTTAATGGTTTATCACTTTTAAACAATAGGTAGCGCTGTGACCAAATTGATGTGGTGTGGTCAGAGTGAGGTGACAATGACACGTGCAAAGTTTGGTGTCATTATGTCAAAGCATTGCAGAGATACAGCCTCGTGCCATTTCGGCATCGTGCCTCAACTTTGTCGCTGCGATTTACGAAAACGGTTTCGTCTGTGGACACGAAATCAATGATTTTTTTCTGTCTTGGTCTGAAGATGATACGATTCGATTTTGGTGAAAATCAGACAAAGGGTCTTGGAGGAGTTTGAAAAGAAGGTTTTTAAAGGAAATCAAAATGGCGGACGGAAAGTTCGGCCAAATATGGCAAAATTGGTATCGGTGATTCCCAAGGAATCATTAAAATAGGCGAATTGAATCAAAAGTTTAGCATTTTTTGAAATCATTGTAACTTTTGACCACAAGGTGGCGCTACCCCTTCTTGAGTACCTTCGGGTCTTGGTGCCGAAAACATACTGAGTTTCGTAACAATACGCCAATGCGTTCGTAAAATATAGAATTTTTGTACAAAATTCAAAATGGCTGCCACCCAAAATGGCTGATATTGGAAAATTTGGTATCGAATAACTCGCCGTGATGCCCCGAATCTAAAGAGTTTTGTGGTTTTTGGCCAAATTGTTCAGAAGTTATAAGCAAAAGTAGCCCATTTTTCTATCTCTGGACCACTAGGTGGCACTGCGGCGAAACGCTGCATGTAGCCTCAAGTCATGGTTGGCATAACACACACCAAGTTTGGTCAGAACATACCAAAGCATTGCAGAGATACAGCCTCAAGTGCCATTTCGGCATCATGGCTCAACTTTGTCGCTGCGCCATACGAAAACGGTTTCGTCTGTGGAGACGAAATTAATATGTTTTTGCTGTCATGGTCTGATGATGATACGATTCGATTTTGGTGAAAATCAGACAAAGTGTCTAGGAGGAGTTTGAAAAAGTAGGTTTTTAAAGGAAATCAAAATGGCGGACAGGAAGTTTGGCCAAATTGGTATCGGTGATTCCAAAGGAATCATTAAAATAGGCAAATTGAAACAAAAGTTTAGCATTTTTGGAAATCATTATGACTTTTGACCACAAGGTGGCGCTACCCCTTCTTGAGTACCTTCAGGGCTTGGTGCCGAAAACATACTGAGTTTCGTAACAATACGCCAATGCGTTCGTAAAATTTGGCATTTTATGACAAAATTCAAAATGGCTGACACCCAAAATGGCTGATATGGGAAAATTTGGTATCGAATAACTCGCCGTGATGCCCCGAATCTAAAAAATTTGCTGTCTTTGGATCATTTTAAAACAGTTATTCGACAAATAGATACCGATTCAACGATATGTAACTGTTTTTAGTCTGTTTGTGTTGTCATTTTTTTCCCCTTTGTGATGAAACTGATGTATTGCTGCCCATTTTGGCCAGGACACTCCTGTAAAAGAGATTATTAATCTCAGAGAGTCTTTTCTGGTTAAATAAAGGTTAAAAAAAACTAACAAAAGAGGTGCTTGGCCCCTTTCCTGAAATATCAAGACAAAACGTGAGTTTGTGCTGTTGGAATCTGCCGGCTACTCACATGACAACAAGAGAATGGGCAAATGAATCAATGCACCACCAATTTACGGGTTTCAAAACGCATGAGAATACTCCAAATAAACAAAATGGTGGACGAAAATGAGCCAGAAAGGCCCATCTCTCCACTGATTCAATAACAGATGAAATGTGTGGATATATCATAAAAAATAGGCAAATTGAATCAAAAGTTTAGCATTTTTGGAAATCATTATAACTTTTGACCACAAGGTGGCGCTACCCCTTCTTGAGTACCTTCAGGGCTTGGTGCCGAAAACATACTGAGTTTCGTAACAATACGCCAATGCGTTCGTAAAATATAGCATTTTATGACAAAATTCTAAATGGCTGACACCCAAAATGGCTGATTTGGGAAAATTTGGTATCGAATAACTCGCCGTGATGCCCCGAATCTAAAGAGTTTGCTGTCTTTGGATCATTTTAAAACAGTTCTTTAACGATATGCAACTGTTTTTAGTCTGTTTGTGTTGTAATTTTTTTTTTTTTTTGTGATTTTGGCCAGGACACTCCTGTAAAAGAGATTATTAATCTCAGAGAGTCTTTTCTGGTTAAATAAAGGTTAAAAAAAATGAAATATCAAGACAAAACGTGAGTTTGTGCTGTTGGAATCTGCCGGCTACTCACATGACAACAAGAGAATGGGCAAATGAATCAATGCACCACCAATTTACGGGTTTCAAAACGCATGAGAATACTCCAAATAAACAAAATGGTGGACGAAAATGAGCCAGAAAGGCCCATCTCTCCACTGATTCAATAACAGATGAAATGTGTGGATATACCTGGATCCTTCACATCCGGGTCATTTACTGGGAGAAGACTTAAAGGTGCAGCGTTACGTCCTCTTTAGTGCCAATTGGATGTGATGTGGTGGGGAATGCACACTGCACCTTCAAGTGCCTCGAAATGACCACGGATATCGAGGTCACATGATGAAAAAAGCCAGGAAATCGGCCTATCGGATCACAGCAGAGGGAGGAGGAGGTGGAGGGGGAGACAATAAATGGAAATCAGCAAGAAGCACACTGGAGGTTAGGAAAAATACTATATTCTTTATTGAAAAATATTAGTATATGTGGATTTTGTGTCATAATAATAAGTCCATGCAACAAATAAAACAACATTGACCAATAGCAAGGCCCACCATGCTCAGTACAGGGTTAACAGAACAAAAGCAACATCCAATGAGCAGATGCATCGGCTACAGCACATTACAGTACATCTTTACTACAGAAAGATTACATTGGAGTCTATTCAATGTAGAATCAAAATAATAATAATAATAATAATAATGTGATTCATGCACTCTATTACCAGAACAAAAGGTAGAGAAACCACAACCAAACAATAGACATTTGCATTGCTCTAATAGAGGATCTCAGTAGCAGTGCAGGAGATCAACATCCCTGCCAAATGGATGGCATTTTGGACGCTGTTAATTTGGCCAATCGTCTGTTGTTTTGCGCTTTTACTCTAAACATGATCGTGAATGATTGTGTAAAATCAGGAGGCGATGAATGAAGCACACGTTATGCAGGTGACTATGGAAGCTCGTTTACGCCACTAAATAAAAGTAGTTGTTTTGTTCGTTGTTCTTGCGATTGCAATTCGGCATTTAACTTTTTCTAAAACAAAAAAATATATAATGCATTGTGAGATATTACAGAAGCTTGTTTCCACCACAGATTGCTTCAAATGAACTCGCAACTTTCTCACGCAATTGCGTCGCATAAACTGGCAACTTTCTCACACATTTGCGTCGCATAAACTGGCAACTTCTCTCACAGTTGCGTCGCATAAACTGGCAACTTCTCTCACAGTTGCGTCGCATAAACTGGCAACTTCTCTCACAGTTGCGTCGCATAAACTGGCAACTTCTCTCACAGTTGCGTCGCATAAGCTCGCAACTTCTCACCGTTGCGTCGCATAAGAGTTGCGTCGCATAAGCTCGCAACTTCTCACCGTTGCGTCGCATAAGCTCGCAACTTCTCACCGTTGCGTCGCATAAGCTCGCAACTTCTCACCGTTGCGTCGCATAAGCTCGCAACTTCTCACAGTTGCGTCGCATAAGCTCGCAACTTCTCACAGTTGCGTCGCATAAGCTCGCAACTTCTCACAGTTGCGTCGCATAAGCTCGCAACTTCTCACAGTTGCGTCGCATAAGCTCGCAACTTCTCACAGTTGCGTCGCATAAGCTCGCAACTTCTCACAGTTGCGTCGCATAAGCTCGCAACTTCTCACAGTTGCGTCGCATAAGCTCGCAACTTCTCACAGTTGCGTCGCATAAGCTCGCAACTTCTCACAGTTGCGTCGCATAAGCTCGCAACTTCTCACAGTTGCGTCGCATAAGCTCGCAACTTCTCACAGTTGCGTCGCATAAGCTCGCAACTTCTCACAGTTGCGTCGCATAAACTCGCAACTTCTCACAGTTGCGTCGCATAAGCTCGCAACTTCTCACAGTTGCGTCGCATAAGCTCGCAACTTCTCACAGTTGCGTCGCATAAACTCGCAACTTCTCACAGTTGCGTCGCATAAACTCGCAACTTTCTCACACAATTGCGTCATATAAATTCGCAACTTCTCACAATTGTGTTGTATAAACTCGCAACTTCTCTCACAGTTGCATCACAAACTTGCAAGTTCTCACAATTGTGTTGTATAAACTCGCAACTTCTCACAATTGCTTCGTATAAACTCGCAACTTCTCACAATTGCGTCGTATAAACTCGCAACTTCTCACAATTGCGTCGTATAAACTCGCAACTTCTCACAATTGCGTCGTATAAACTCGCAACTTCTCACAATTGCGTCATATAAACTCGCAACTTCTCACAATTGCGTCGTATAAACTCGCAACTTCTCACAATTGCGTCGTATAAACTCGCAACTTCTCACAATTGCGTCGTATAAACTCGCAACTTCTCACAATTGCGTCGTATAAACTCGCAACTTCTCACAATTGCGTCGTATAAACTCGCAACTTCTCACAATTGCGTCGTATAAACTCGCAACTTCTCACAATTGCGTCGTATAAACTCGCAACTTCTCACAATTGCGTCGTATAAACTCGCAACTTCTCACAATTGCGTCGTATAAACTCGCAACTTCTCACAATAACAACATATAAACTTGCAACTTTCTCACACATTTGCGTCGTATAAACTCGCAACTTCTCACAATTGTGTTGTATAAACTCGCAACTTCTCACAATTGCGTCGTATAAACTCGCAACTTCTCACAATTGCGTCGTATAAACTCACAACTTCTCACAATTACGTCGTATAAACTCGCAACTTCTCACAATTGTGTCGTATAAACTCGCAACTTCTCACAATTGTGTTGTATAAACTCGCAACTTCTCACAATTGTGTTGTAAAACTCGCAACTTCTCACAGTTGCGTCACAAACTCGCAACTTCTCACAATTATGTTGTATAAACTCGCAACTTCTCACAATTACGTCATATAAACTTGCAACTTCTCACAATTGTGTTGTATAAACTCGCAACTTCTCTCACAGTTGCGTCACATAAACTCGCAAGTTCTCACAATTGTGTTGTATAAACTCGCAACTTCTCACAATTACGTCATATAAACTAGCAAGTTCTCACAATTGTGTTGTATAAACTCGCAACTTCTCACAATTACGTCATATAAACTAGCAAGTTCTCAAAATTGCGTTGTATAAACTCGCAACTTCTCATAATTGCGTTGTATAAACTCGCAACTTCTCTCACAGTTGTCAAACTCACAAGTTCTCACAATTGCGTCGTATAAACTCGCAACTTCTCACAATTACGTCGTATAAACTCGCAACTTCTCACAATTGTGTCGTATAAACTCGCAACTTCTCACAATTGTGTCGTATAAACTCGCAACTTCTCACAATTGTGTCGTATAAACTCGCAACTTCTCACAATTGTGTCGTATAAACTCGCAACTTCTCACAATTGTGTCGTATAAACTCGCAACTTCTCACAATTGTGTCGTATAAACTCGCAACTTCTCACAATTGTGTCGTATAAACTCGCAACTTCTCACAATTGTGTCGTATAAACTCGCAACTTCTCACAATTACGTCGTATAAACTCGCAACTTCTCACAATTGTGTCGTATAAACTCGCAACTTCTCACAATTGTGTCGTATAAACTCGCAACTTCTCACAATTGTGTCGTATAAACTCGCAACTTCTCACAATTGTGTCGTATAAACTCGCAACTTCTCACAATTGTGTTGTATAAGCTCGCAACTTCACACAATTGTGTTGTATAAGCTCGCAACTTCTCACAATTGTGTTGTATAAACTCGCAACTTCTCTCACAGTTGCGTCACAAACTCGCAAGTTCTCACAATTGTGTTGTATAAACTCGCAACTTCTCACAATTACGTCATATAAACTCGCAACTTCTCACAATTGTGTTGTATAAACTCGCAACTTCTCTCACAGTTGCGTCACAAACTCGCAAGTTCTCACAATTGTGTTGTATAAACTCGCAACTTCTCACAATTACGTCATATAAACTAGCAAGTTCTCACAATTGTGTTGTATAAACTCGCAACTCACAATTGCGTCGTATAAGCTCGCAACTTCTCACAATTGCGTCGTATAAACTCGCAACTTCTCTCACAGTTGTCAAACTCACAAGTTCTCACAATTGTGTTGTATAAACTCGCAACTTCTCACAATTACGTCATATAAACTCGCAACTTCTCACAATTGCGTTGTATAAACTCGCAACTTCTCACAATTGCGTCGTATAAACTCGCAACTTCTCACAATTGCGTCGTATAAACTCGCAACTTCTCACAATTGTGTCGTATAAACTCGCAACTTCTCACAATTGTGTTGTATAAGCTCGCAACTTCACACAATTGTGTTGTATAAGCTCGCAACTTCTCACAATTGTGTTGTATAAACTCGCAACTTCTCTCACAGTTGCGTCACAAACTCGCAAGTTCTCAAAATTGTGTTGTATAAACTCGCAACTTCTCACAATTACGTCATATAAACTCGCAACTTCTCACAATTGTGTTGTATAAACTCGCAACTTCTCTCACAGTTGCGTCACAAACTCGCAAGTTCTCACAATTGTGTTGTATAAACTCGCAACTTCTCACAATTACGTCATATAAACTAGCAAGTTCTCACAATTGTGTTGTATAAACTCGCAACTCACAATTGCGTCGTATAAGCTCGCAACTTCTCACAATTGCGTCGTATAAACTCGCAACTTCTCTCACAGTTGTCAAACTCACAAGTTCTCACAATTGTGTTGTATAAACTCGCAACTTCTCACAATTACGTCATATAAACTCGCAACTTCTCACAATTGCGTCGTATAAACTCGCAACTTCTCACAATTGCGTCGTATAAACTCGCAACTTCTCACAATTGCGTCGTATAAACTCGCAACTCACAATTGCGTCGTATAAACTCGCAACTCACAATTGCGTCGTATAAACTCGCAACTCACAATTGCGTCGTATAAACTCGCAACTCACAATTGCGTCGTATAAACTCGCAACTCACAATTGCGTCGTATAAACTCGCAACTCACAATTGCGTCGTATAAACTCGCAACTCACAATTGCGTCGTATAAACTCGCAACTCACAATTGCGTCGTATAAACTCGCAACTCACAATTGCATCGTATAAACTCACAACTTTTTTCTCACAATTGCGTCATATAAACTCACAACTTCTCACAATTAAGTTGCATAAACTTGCAACTTCTCACAATTGCGTCATATAAACTCGCAACTTCTCACAATTAAGTTGTATAAACTTGCAACTTCTCACAATTGTGTTATATAAATTCACAACTTTCTCACAATTGCATGATATAAACTCGCAACTTTCTCACAGTTGCGTCACATAAACTCGCAACTTTTCACAATTACGTCATATAAACGCCAAACTTCTCAAAATTGCGTCATATAAACTCTTAAGTTCTCACAATTGTGTTATAGTCAGAATTGCCTGATATAAATTTGCAACTTTTTTCTCACAATTGCGTGATATAAACTCGCAACTTTTTTCTCACAATTGCATTGTATAAACTCGAATTTGTTCTCACAATTACGTGATATAAACTCGCAACTTCTTTCTCACAATTGCATCGTATAAACTCAAATTTTTTCTCACAATTGCGTGATATAAACTCGCAACTTCTCACAATTGCGTCGTATAAATTCGCAACTTCTCACAATTGCGTTGTATAAATTTGCAACTTCTCACAATTGCGTTGTATAATTTCACAACTTCTCACAATTGGGTGATATAAACTCGCAACTTTCTCACAATTGTTATATAAATTCACAACTTCTCACAATTGCATCACATAAATTCGCAACTTCTCACAATTGTTATATAAATTCACAACTTCTCACAATTGCATCACATAAATTTGCAACTTCTCACAATTGCGTTGTATAAACTTGCAACTTCTCACAATTGTTATATAAATTCACAACTTTCTCACAATTGCGTGATAAACTCGCAACTCACAATTGCGTCGTATAAACTCGCAACTCTCACAATTGCGTCGTATAAACTCGCAACTTCTTTCACAGTTGTGTCATATAAACTCGCAACTTTTCACAGTTGCGTCATATAAACTCGCAACTTCTTTCACAGTTGCGTCATATAAACTCGCAACTTCTTTCACAGTTGCGTCATATAAACTCGCAACTTCTTTCACAGTTGCGTCATATAAACTCGCAACTTCTCACAATTGTGTCATATAAACTCGCAACTTGTCACAATCGCATCAGTCAGAATTACGTGATATAAACTCAACTCTCACAATTGCGTCGTATAAACTCACAACTTTCTCACAATTGCATGATATAAACTCACAACTTCTTTCACAATTGCGTCATATAAAGTCGCAACTTTTCACACAATTGCGTCATATAAAGTCGCAACTTCTCACAATTGTCATGTAAACTCGAAGCTTTCATCACAATTGTGTCACAAACTCGCAACTTTCTCACAATTGCGTCACATAAACTTGCAACTTCTCACAATATCATCATAAATTCGGAACTTCTCACAATTGCGTAGTATAAACTCGCAACTTTTCACACAATTGCGTCACATGAACTTGCAACTTTTCTCACAATTGCGTCATATAAACTTGCAACTTCTCACAATTGCGTCATATAAACTTGCAACTTCTCACAATTGCGTCATATAAACTTGCAACTTCTCACAATTGTGTCACATAAACTCGCAACTTTTCTCACAATTGCGTCATATAAACTTGCAACTTCTCACAATTGCGTCATATAAACTCGCAACTTCTCACAATTGCATCATATAAACTCACAACTTCTCACAATTGCGTCACAAACTCACAACTTCTCACAATTGCGTCATATAAACTCGCAACTTTTCACACAATTGCGTCATATAAACTTGCAACTTTTCTCACATTTGTGTCACAAACTCGCAACTCTCACAATTGCGTCACATAAACTTGCAACTTCTCACAATTGCATCATTTAAACTCACAACTTCTCACAAATATAAACTCGTAACTTCTCACATGACTCGCGTGATATAAACGTACTAAAAAGTTTCTCACGCAATTCTGACTATAACTCAAAATTGAAAGTTTATTTCACGCAATTGTGATAAAGTTCAAACACATTTCTGACTAGAACTTGCAATTCTGACTTTTTTCTCACAATTGCAAGTTTGTATCACGCAATTCTAAAGTTCAATTGTGAGTTTTAAAGTCAGAATTTCGAGATATATTCAGAATTTGTGTGATATAAACGTGCAATTACGATAAAAAAAAAGTCAGAATTGCGAGTTTTAATCTCGCAAAAAGTCGCATTTAGCCTTTTACCGTGGCGGAAACAAGCTTTTTATTGTTATATTCCGTGGCGAACACAAGCTTCCATAGGTGACAGCTATAGGTGTGTGGGTTTGGTGATCATCCAAGCACAAAATGCATCCATTTAACAGGAATTTACATACATGTTGACTACCAAAGCTGGATGGGACATACATGAGTCACTCTTCTAGAGCTACTGATGTGGGTTAAACTACAGCACTTGACATACAGACAGTAGTTTACGCTCTAAATGTGTTAGCTCTGGTTTTAGTGTGTTTGTTCTCAGGAAGGGAGCAGATCTGAGATGTTTGTCGTCTTCTGATGGAAATAGGAAATGAGGAGGGATCAGAACACAGATGATCATTAAAACACAATGATCTGATAATGCAGAATGTAGATTCAGCCTCCATAGACTATGAGACAGGAGATAAGAACAGAAATAAAGCACATGAAATCAAACTATGAGACAGAAGATCAGAAACAGAAATCAAAAAAGCTTCATGAAATCAGTGATGGAGGTAAAGTTAGCGGCTCGTTTTGACACAACTTTGGTGTTTTTCCTCATTAGACATCGGTGTAAATGATTAGCAGCCGTTAATTGATCCAAAATAAGCAAATCAGCATTTCTGATTAGATACATATGGTGTCATTCTGGGGCTTCAACACAAACTCTTAATTCAAACGAGCATTAAATGACTCTAGTAAATGATTGAACTGATGTTGTATTTGTTGTCCGTTGAGCTCAGGCCTGAATTAGCATCGTTAGCTTTCTGAGGTAAAACCAAACCTCACAAATAAACCTCTACAAATACATACAGCGCTCAAGTACACGATAAAACGAATAGAAAATCTATCAAATACACAGAATATCCCTCACATAAGCCAATCAATTGATTTTTAAACGATTTAAAAGTGAAATCTGAAGCGGAGCGCGTCCGTTAGTTTCGCTAGCTAACAGATTACCTCAGGATCCGAATCAAAGCTCACTGATTCGCTGAATAAACACCAAATCACCAGCTATTTTAATGAATATCCCCTCAGTGTGGACCTACAGCAGCATATAGAGTTTAATAATCATGCATTACACAAGCAAAAGGCCTTAGATGTGATCTGATCATGAAATAATGTGTTATAAATACCTCTATTTCTCACTGAGCCAAAGACAGGGAGAACCAAATATCCGACATGAACTAACACCATCCTTCAGATCGTCTGTTTGATGAATACAGAGTGTAAACGGGTGAATAAATAATGTACATTCAGCGGGATCATATGCAGTCAGTCACCGCGAGGACAAAGAAGAGTGGCGGCGGTGGTCGATTCGCCAACAAGTCGTTCTACTGAATCGGTTCATCTGAATGATTCGAGCGAACCGATTCACACGGCGTTTGTATGTCTCCAAATGAATCTGCGCATCGCGTTCGGTTGGAATGAATCGGACCGTCCGAAGCTCGAGAGCGGCGGAGCGATGACATTATCTGGCCACTAGAGGCGCCATCACTAGGTGTGTTTACAGTGTGAATGAATCCAATCCGATTTCAGATCCTAAAAGTTCTGTAATGTGAACCCTAAACATGCCTACATGTATGTAAAATAAATTGCAAAATGATTCAGATGATTTGTCAATAACTACACCACAGTTGGTCCAGCTGAGCTTTAATTGCAAAAACATGTTTTACAGTATCTCTGTACCGTTTCATAGGTTCTCAATAGCACGTTCACCAATGAAATAAAACGCAAAATAAACAAATTAGTTACATATAGTGCTTGTTATACAAGTGCGTTGATATTTACAGCGTTTGGTCGTAACATTTGCATTAAAAACAACAAAAAATATACGTACAATTAATTAAATTCAATGCAATAGACACTTTGGCTATTCATATTTGGCCCATGCATGCTTTACTTGTTCTTATGAAAATTTGACACAAATAAAACGTTGTCAGACAGGCCCGTTCACATCATGGATGATAACTATAATGATGTGGTTTTGAAAATTATTCTAAATGTGAAAGATTTTTTCTTCAGAATCCATCCTGTTTTAAAGAGCTTGAACATTTAAAGGCACAATATGTAAGATTTTTGGATAAAATATGCGTTACACACACACGCAAGCGCTCACGGCAGAATAAAAGCTCCGCCCACTCACGAGTCAAGACACGCCTCTGAGTTGAGTAAGCAGCGAGAAATTACATATTGTGCCTTTAAAGAGACGGACGACAAAACTGCAGTGCTTATAATAAACAAAGATATCGTACGCTTGTGTGAACGCTACTATAGTTATCGTTCTTGGTGTGAACGGGCCTTAAACCACAGAAGTAAAGTGTCCTACAGTCAAATGTACAATGCAAAACTGTCATTTCACATCTGAAGAAATATAACACTGCTTGCATACACCGAACAGGCATAACATTATGACCACGTCGAGGCATGGACTCCACTAGACCCCTGAAGTTGTGCTGTGGTATCTGGCACCAAGATGTTTGCAGCATGTCCTTTAAGTCCTGTAAGTTTAGAGACGGGGCCTCCACAGATCGGACTTGTTTGTTCAGCACATCCCACAGATGCTCGATTGGATTGAGATCTGGGGAATTCGGAGGCCAAGTCAACACCTCAAACTCGTTTCCTGAAGCATTTGTGCTTTGTAACGGCGCATTATCTGCTGAAAGAGCCACAGACACAGGGAAAACCGTTTCCATGAAAGGCTGGACATTAGGGGTGGTTAATCTGTCTGATTTCCCGATTCGATTCGATTACGATTATTGAAGTCCCGATTCGATTACAGTCGATTTTCGATTATTAACGATTCTCGATTAGCGATTATTGATTTTCCATTTCACAACAGTAAACGAAAATACACTACAAAGTGATTGCAGTATAAAAAAAAAAGTCAGCTACTGAATTACTTAACTCTTTTATTGAGTAACAACAACTCAAAGCACTTGTCGTGTAGTTACACAGAAATGAATACATCACATTGTGTTGTGACTCATCAAGTTGAACTAAACAATAACAAATAAATGAAAGGCTTATTTCCTTTAGGAAGTAGATCAGAACCAACATACTGTAGAAATTGGACAATTTTCTTCTAGAAAGACAACGTGTTCAGTTGGAGGAAGACTGCAGGTTGCAGTCGAAACATGTCAAGGTAAAGAAGAAGTTTTTTCTCCACCTAAACACCTTGTCTTTCTAGAAGAAAATTGTCCAATTTAATCATTAAGAAGACAAAATGAACATTTTTGAACAACTTACTGTAGCTTCAGCTTATATACTGTACTGTAGAACACAGTGACAAAATGTCAAGAGTGTGCGTGATGGATGCGGTGCGCGCGTGGACCGCTCGAGCTCCTCTCGTTCGTTTCCAGCGGAGCGCGGGACTCGAGCCCGGGGAGATCAGACGGGCCTGTCCAGTAAACACATCCCGTTATCAGACATCTGTGCTGCTTTAGTGTGGCGTTGTGTGTGTTTCCAGCATCAGTATGGCTGTGTGTGTGTGTGATCCGCTCATCGCGTCCTCAGGATCGCCTTTATTCCCGCGAATGTGCGCGTCGTTGTGTGTCGCGCTCGCTCATCTGACGCGCTCATAAATCTGCGGATTGAAGGCGTTTATTCGGTGTTTGTGCGCGAATCTGAGTCGTGCTAACGCGCTAATGCTAATGTCCCTGAGCTCCAGAGGAGGCGAGGCGGGAGGATTTCTAGAGTGTTCCCTCAGAATCATCTCAGCATTAACGACAGATTTACATTCATCTAATGAACACACACACACGGTGGTAGTGTCAGGTTTAGATAAATAAAAAAATCGATTTTTGAAAATTTAATTATCGATTCATACTCGTCCATAACATACTCGCGATTAATCGATAATCGATTTTTTTCACTACCCCTACTGGACATGGGCTCAACAGTGCTTACACTGCAAAAAATGCTTTTCTTACTTAGTATTATTGTCGTTTTCAGTCCAAATATCTAAAGAATCTTACATTAGGAAGCATTTACTAGACAAGCAAAAGTTTTTGTCTTATATAACTCAGGAGTAAGCAAAATAATCTTAATTCAAACAGAAAACAACATTATTTTGCTTACCCCATTGGCAGATTATTTTGCTTATTTTAAGCAAAAACTCCCTTAATTTTGAGTTATTTTCCCCCAAAATAAGACAAAAACTTTTGCTTGTCTAGTAAATGCTTCCTAATGTAAGATTTTTTAGATATTTGGACTGAAAACGACAAAAATACTAAGTAAGAAAAGCATTTTTTGCGGTGAATTAGGTGGGACGTGTCAAAGTCACATCCACATGATGGAGGACCCAAGGTTTGCCCAAAGCATCACTGCCTCCGCCCCCACGCCTTCTTCCCACAATGCACCTGGTGCCATGTGTTCCCCAGGTAAGAACACGTGATCACCTTCTTCCATTGCTCCATGGTCCAGTTCTGATGCTCTCGGGCCACTGTTGGTGCTTTGGGCGGTGGATATATCCCACCCACTAACAGGAGATCATCAGTGTTATTCACCGGTCATAATGTTATGCCTGATCGGTGTATGTTACCGCACTATTATCAGATCGAAATGTTGATTGTTTGACGGATAGGGAAGGAAAGGCTCTGGTTTGAGAGGGTTGAAAGAGCTGAAATCAATTGGTGCACATTTACTTAAAGGGTTAGTTCACCCAAAAATGTAAATTGTGTCATTAATGACTGAGCCTCATGTGGTTGGACACCCGTCAGACCTCCGTTCATCTTCAGACACAAATGAAGATATTTTAGTGTAAATCTGATGCTGAGAAAAGCCTCCATGGGCTCAATGCACTTTACACTCTCAAGACCCTTAAAAGACACTAAAGACGTCGATACAAAGTCCATCTCACTACAGTGGTTCTACAATAACTTAATGGAGTGACGAGAATAGTTTTTGTGCGCAAAAAAACCCTAAATAACGACTTATATAGTGATGACGATTTCAAAACACGGCCTCATGAAGCTTCGAAGCGTTATGAATCAGTGAGTCGATTCAGCGGTTCAGAGTGTTATGAATCAGTGAGTCGATTCAGCGGTTCAGAGTGTTATGAATCAGTGAGTCGATTCAGCGGTTCAGAGTGTTATGAATCAGTGAGTCGATTCAGCGGTTCAGAGTGTTATGAATCAGTGAGTTGATTCAGCGGTTCAGAGCGTTATGAATCAGTGAGTCGATTCAGCGGTTCAGAGCGTTATGAATCAGTGAGTCGAATCAGCAGTTTGAATCGCCAAATTTCAGCAGTTTGGCGGTTTGACACACGATTCGAAACATGAATCGACTCACTGATTCATAACGCTTCGAAGCTTCATGATGCCGTGTTTTGAAATCGTCATCACTATATAAGTTGTTATTTAGGGTTTTTTTGCGCACAAAAACTATTCTCGTCTTCATAAAGGTATTGTAGAGCCGCTGTAGTGAGATGGACTTTGTAACTTTAGTCTTTAGTGTCTTTTAAGGGTCTTGAGAGTGTAAAGTTGAGCCAATGGAGGCCTTTCAGAGCATCAGATTTACACTAAAATATCTTCATTTGTGTCTGAAGATGAACGGAGGTCTGACGGGTGTCCAACCACATGAGGGTCAGTCATTAATGACAGAATTTTCATTTTTGGGTGAACTAACCCTTTAACTCTTAATGGCAGGAGTGATTTCTCCAAACCCGCCTGCTTTGGGATCGGTGGGATGTTACAGTAAGAATGGGAAACTCCTTCCATACACATCAGGCTCTGTCTCACTCTGTGCTCCCGTAGTGATTCGGCGAATCCGACGTGTCCTGAAGGCTCGTGTGGGAAATCTCCTCATCTTGACCTGACGGGGACTTAGCATTGAAGAGATCCGACACAAAGAACACCTGCGATGGGAAGGGAAAATATGATTAAAGGGATAGTTCATCCAAAAATGAACATTAGCCCATGATTTACTCTCCCTCAAGTCATCCGAGGTGTGTGTGACATTCTTCTTTCAGACGAATAAAATCTGAGTTATATTACAAAAATTCAGGCTAATCCAAGCGTTTGAATTGGATTTATAGTTGCTCTGTTTTTGAAGTCCATAAGAAGTGCATCTATCCATCATATAACTGCTCCAGCGGCTCTGGGGTGTTAATAAAGACCTCCTGAAGCGAATCGATGCGTTTGTTTAAGAAAAATATTTAAAAAAAATAGTCACACTCAGGACCTTCGGGTCAAAAATGACCCCATAGTAAATTAATGGGAAATTGGCAAAAATAGGAAAATACTGAGTTTTTTTGTGCATACAATCTAGAAATCAGCCAGAATGCAGAAAAAAGGACTCAATCGTGAAGATCTCTAAAACATCAAGAGTACAAAACAGACAAAAACTCACATACACACAATTAGCTTTTGGAATGGCACGCGTTCATTTGTATGTGCGTGTGTTTTTGTATGTTTTGCACTCTTGATCTTTTATATAGTTTGTTTAGTGGTAAAAAATGTGCTATTGCGTGATAAAAATGCTCAATGTGTCCACCGGATGGCACCGATCTCATTTAAAAAATTGCTTTCATGAGGCCTAGGCTTGACTCTAAAATGAAATACAGCTTGAATAAAAAAATAAAATAAAAAAATATATATATATACATTTTTAATTATATTCAATGGGTAAAGTTGTGTAAGAAAAATATCCATCTTTAAAACTTTATCAAGTAAAGAGCAGTTATATGATGGATAGATGCACTTCAAAAACAGAGCAACTATGAATCCAATTCTAAAGCTAGGATTAGCCTGGACTTTTGTAATATAACTAGAAGAAGAAGAATGTCACACACACCTCAGATGACTTGAGGGTGAGTAAATCATGGGCTAATGGTAATTTTTGGGTGAACTGTCCCTTTAAACTGGTTATATATTAACGGCGCACGGTGATGACATCACTCACGGTGAACAGCGCCACGACGGCTCCCTGCACGAGTCCGGTGAGAACGTCACTCCAGTGGTGTTTATAATCAGAGACGCGGGACAGACCCACATACAGAGAAGCGGCGATGAAGGAGAACTGGAGAGTGGGCCGCACCAGTCGAGACCATCCGTTCCTCAGCCTGGACTGAACATACAGCTTCAAAGAGGAAACACATCAGAATATAAGTCAATACTGCACACTAATGAAGTGATTTCTGACTCAAACTCACCGCCTTTAAAGGAACACTCCACTTTTTCATTCTACAAGTCCCCTAGAGTGAAATAGTTGAGTTTTACCGTTTTTGAATCGATTCAGCCGATCTTTGTATCTGCACTTTTAGCATTAGCTTAGCATACATCATTGATTCTGATCAGTCCATTAGCATCTCATTCAAAAAATGACCAAAGACACTTTCAATATTTTTCCTATTTAAAACTTGACTCTTCTACAGTTACATCGTGTGCTAAGACCAACTGAAAATGAAAAGTTGCGATTTTCTACACCTATTTGGCTGGAACTACTTTCTCATTCCTGCGTAATAGTCGCGTATCTTCACGGCCGTACCATGGCAATGATATTACAGCGCTGAAAGTAGTCCAGCTAGGGAACTTACAGCACTAAGTTCGTGCAGTTGCAGAGAAAGTTTCAGGCTTGCAGCCGACAAATTGTGTTGTGGCTTTAGCTGTGATTAGCCATGGTTCTGTGTGTTGTGGCTTTAGCTGTGATTAGCCATGGTTCTGTGTGTTGTGGCTTTAGCTGTGATTAGCCATGGTTCTGTGTGTTGTGGCTTTAGCTGTGATTGGCCATGGTTCTGTGTGTTGTGGATTTAGCTGTGATTAGCCATGGTTCTGTGTGTTGTGGATTTAGCTGTGATTAGCCATGGTTCTGTGTGTTGTGGCTTTAGCTGTGATTAGCCATGGTTCTGTGTGTTGTGGATTTAGCTGTGATTGGCCATGGTTCTGTGTGTTGTGGCTTTAGCTGTGATTAGCCATGGTTCTGTGTGTTGTGGATTTAGCTGTGATTAGCCATGGTTCTGTGTGTTGTGGCTTTAGCTGTGATTAGCCATGGTTCTGTGTGTTGTGGATTTAGCTGTGATTGGCCATGGTTCTGTGTGTTGTGGCTTTAGCTGTGATTAGCCATGGTTCTGTGTGTTGTGGATTTAGCTGTGATTAGCCATGGTTCTGTGTGTTGTGGATTTAGCTGTGATTAGCCATGGTTCTGTGTGTTGTGGCTTTAGCTGTGATTAGCCATGGTTCTGTGTGTTGTGGATTTAGCTGTGATTAGCCATGGTTCTGTGTGTTGTGGATTTAGCTGTGATTGGCCATGGTTCTGTGTGTTGTGGAATTAGCTGTGATTAGCCATGGTTCTGTGTGTTGTGATTGGCCATGGTTCTGTGTGTTGTGGATTTAGCTGTGATTAGCCATGGTTCTGTGTGTTGTGGATTTAGCTGTGATTAGCCATGGTTCTGTGTGTTGTGGATTTAGCTGTGATTAGCCATGGTTCTGTGTGTTGTGGATTTAGCTGTGATTAGCCATGGTTCTGTGTGTTGTGGCTTTAGCTGTGATTAGCCATGGTTCTGTGTGTTGTGGATTTAGCTGTGATTAGCCATGGTTCTGTGTGTTGTGGATTTAGCTGTGATTAGCCATGGTTCTGTGTGTTGTGATTGGCCATGGTTCTGTGTGTTGTGGATTTAGCTGTGATTAGCCATGGTTCTGTGTGTTGTGGATTTAGCTGTGATTAGCCATGGTTCTGTGTGTTGTGGATTTAGCTGTGATTAGCCATGGTTCTGTGTGTTGTGGCTTTAGCTGTGATTAGCCATGGTTCTGTGTGTTGTGGATTTAGCTGTGATTAGCCATGGTTCTGTGTGTTGTGGATTTAGCTGTGATTAGCCATGGTTCTGTGTGTTGTGATTGGCCATGGTTCTGTGTGTTGTGGATTTAGCTGTGATTGGCCATGGTTCTGTGTGTTGTGGCTTTAGCTGTGATTAGCCATGGTTCTGTGTGTTGTGGATTTAGCTGTGATTAGCCATGGTTCTGTGTGTTGTGGATTTAGCTGTGATTAGCCATGGTTCTGTGTGTTGTGGCTTTAGCTGTGATTAGCCATGGTTCTGTGTGTTGGGGCTTTAGCTGTGATTAGCCATGGTTCTGTGTGTTGTGGATTTAGCTGTGATTAGCCATGGTTCTGTGTGTTGTGGCTTTAGCTGTGATTTAGCCATGGTTCTGTGTGTTGTGGATTTAGCTGTGATTAGCCATGGTTCTGTGTGTTGTGGCTTTAGCTGTGATTAGCCATGGTTCTGTGTGTTGTGGATTTAGCTGTGATTAGCCATGGTTCTGTGTGTTGTGGATTTAGCTGTGATTTAGCCATGGTTCTGTGTGTTGTGGCTTTAGCTGTGATTAGCCATGGTTCTGTGTGTTGTGGCTTTAGCTGTGATTAGCCATGGTTCTGTGTGTTGTGTATTTAGCTGTGATTGGCCATGGTTCTGTGTGTTGTGGCTTTAGCTGTGATTAGCCATGGTTCTGTGTGTTGTGGCTTTAGCTGTGATTAGCCATGGTTCTGTGTGTTGTGGATTTAGCTGTGATTAGCCATGGTTCTGTGTGTTGTGGATTTAGCTGTGATTAGCCATGGTTCTGTGTGTTGTGGCTTTAGCTGTGATTAGCCATGGTTCTGTGTGTTGGGGCTTTAGCTGTGATTGGCCATGGTTCTGTGTGTTGTGGCTTTAGCTGTGATTAGCCATGGTTCTGTGTGTTGTGGCTTTAGCTGTGATTAGCCATGGTTCTGTGTGTTGTGGCTTTAGCTGTGATTAGCCATGGTTCTGTGTGTTGGGGCTTTAGCTGTGATTGGCCATGGTTCTGTGTGTTGTGGCTTTAGCTGTGATTAGCCATGGTTCTGTGTGTTGTGGCTTTAGCTGTGATTAGCCATGGTTCTGTGTGTTGTGGATTTAGCTGTGATTAGCCATGGTTCTGTGTGTTGTAAAGGGCTGTGATTAGCCATGGTTCTGTGTGTTGTGTATTTAGCTGTGATTAGCCATGGTTCTGTGTGTTGTGGCTTTAGCTGTGATTAGCCATGGTTCTGTGTGTTGTGGATTTAGCTGTGATTAGCCATGGTTCTGTGTGTTGTAAAGGGCTGTGATTAGCCATGGTTCTGTGTGTTGTGTATTTAGCTGTGATTAGCCATGGTTCTGTGTGTTGTGGCTTTAGCTGTGATTAGCCATGGTTCTGTGTGTTGTGTATTTAGCTGTGATTAGCCATGGTTCTGTGTGTTGTGGATTTAGCTGTGATTAGCCATGGTTCTGTGTGTTGTGGATTTAGCTGTGATTGGCCATGGTTCTGTGTGTTGTGGATTTAGCTGTGATTAGCCATGGTTCTGTGTGTTGTGGCTTTAGCTGTGATTAGCCATGGTTCTGTGTGTTGTGGATTTAGCTGTGATTGGCCATGGTTCTGTGTGTTGTGGATTTAGCTGTGATTAGCCATGGTTCTGTGTGTTGTGGCTTTAGCTGTGATTAGCCATGGTTCTGTGTGTTGTGGATTTAGCTGTGATTGGCCATGGTTCTGTGTGTTGTGGATTTAGCTGTGATTAGCCATGGTTCTGTGTGTTGTGATTGGCCATGGTTCTGTGTGTTGTGGATTTAGCTGTGATTAGCCATGGTTCTGTGTGTTGTGGATTTAGCTGTGATTAGCCATGGTTCTGTGTGTTGTAAAGGCTGTGATAGTAAGTTGAAGGTGTAACTACCACCATGTTCCACAGAATACCAACCAATCATTGCGCCGCTGCACTACTTTCAGCGCTGTAATATCATTGCCATGGTACGGCCATGAAGATCCGCCACTATTACTCAGGAATGAGAAAGTAGTTCCAGCCATATAGGTGTAGAAAATCACAACTTTTCATTTTCAGTTGGTCTTAGCACACGATGTAACTGTAGAAGAGTCAAGTTTTAAATAGGAAAAATATTGAAAGTGTCTTTGGTCATTTTTTGAATGAGATGCTAATGGACTGATCAGAATCAATGATGTATGCTAAGCTATGCTAAAGTGCTACCGCCAGATACAAAGATCGGCTGAATGGATTCAAAAACGGTAAAACTCAACTATTTAACTCTATGGGGCTTGTAGAATGAGCCTATTTTCAATAAAAGTGGAGTGTTCCTTTAATGATCGAAATCTATAGAGGCATTAAAAGTGCAATATAAACACTTAAAGGCACAGTATGTAATTACTCGTCTCAAAGGCGTGTCTTGACTCGTGAGTGGGCGGAGCTTTTATTCTGACCGCTTCCGCTTCTTCCGCTCGTGTGTGTGTTTTTGATCCTCTCACACACATTGTGAGGGTGTTAAAGTGATGTTGTAATGTTGTCTGGGCGCTACTATGAGACACTTGTTCACACTGCAGTGAGCGAGACCATATGAGGCGGTAAAACATGGCATTCTGGGTAGATCAACAACAGCAGATTTACACAATCAGACTAACTGTGTTGAGCTGGAGAACAATGAGGAGTTTCTGTCCATTAATGATCCAAACAGTGGCTAATAAAACACAGCAGATATTAAAGCGCCGCTAGTGTTGCCATGGTTACCGCACAATAACACCGGAGGGTGATGATGTCACTGATGGGCGACACACACACACACACACACACACACACACACACACACACACACCGTGTCCTGGGGAAAATCACTGATTTAAACATTCTTGGGAACATTTGGGATAAAGCCAACACAATATATAACACTGATCTAGTGGATACTGGTTACATATTGTGCCTTTAAAAGTGTGTTTTGGATGTTTTTTTTCCACTGGTCTGAATGAAAGTTATGGAAGTCAAATATGCGATTGGCTCGTAGTGCCTCACCTTAGATTTGATGAGATATTGTCATAAGAACACACTTACAGCGAGGAACAGCATACAGTACATGGAGAACGACGAGTGGCCCGAGTAAAAGGAAAGCCTGTCAGTGGAAGATCGTACATCGTTATTAGTACATTTGCGTTATTTTATAAATCAAACAATGCACTTGATGAAACAAATAAAAGAGTAACCTTTTTTTCTGAATGTGAGAGTTAGTGCATCAATGGATGGATGGGTGGAGGGATGGATGAATGGATGGATGGGTGGAGAGATGGATGAATGGATGGGTGGGTGGATGGGTGGGTGGAGGGATGGATGGATGGATAGGTGGAGGGATGGATGGATAGGTGGAGGGATGGATGGATAGGTGGAGGGATGGATGGATGGAAGGGTGGGAGGGTGGATGGAGGGATGGATGGATGGATGGATAGGTGGAGGGATAGATGGATGGATGGATGGATGGAAGGGTGGGTGGATGGATGGATGGAAGGGTGGGTGGATGGATGGATGAAGGGTGGGTGGAGGGATGGATGGATGGATGGATAGGTGGAGGGATGGATGGATGGAAGGGTGGGAGGGAGGGTGGATGGAGGGATGGATGGATGGATAGGTGGAGGGATGGATGGATGGATGGATGGAAGGGTGGGTGGAGGGATGGATGGAAGGGTGGGTGGAGGGATGGATGGAAGGGTGGGTGGAGGGATGGATGGATGGATGGAAGGATGGATGGATAGGTGGAGGGATGGATGGATGGAAGGGTGGGTGGAGGGATGGATGGATGGAAGGGTGGGTGGAGGGAGGGATGGATGGATGGAAGGGTGGGTGGAGGGATGGATGGATGGAAGGGTGGGTGGAGGGATGGATGGATGGAAGGGTGGGTGGAGGGATGGATGGATGGAAGGGTGGGTGGAGGGATGGATGGATGGATGGATAGGTGGAGGGATGGATGGATGGAAGGGTGGGTGGAGGGATGGATGGATGGATGGATGGGTGGGATGGACAGAGGGATGGATCGATGGAAGGGTGGATGGAGGAAGGGATGAAAGGATGGAAGGGTGGGAGGGTGGATGGAAGGGTGGGAGGGTGGATGGAAGGGTGGGATGGTGGGTGGAGGGATGGATGGGTGGAGGGATGGATGGATGGATAGGTGGAGGGATGGATGGGTGGGATGGAGGGAGGGATGGATGGATGGAAGGGTGGATGGAAGGGTGGGATGGTGGGTGGAGGGATGGATGGGTGGAGGGATGGATGGATGGATAGGTGGAGGGATGGATGGGTGGGATGGAGGGAGGGATGGATGGATGGGTGGGATGGAGGGAGGGATGGATGGATGGAAGGGTGGATGGAAGGGTGGGATGGATGGGTGGAGGGATGGATGGGTGGAGGGATGGATGGATGGGATGGAGGGAGGGATGGATGGGATGGAGGGAGGGATGGATGGATGGAAGGGTGGGTGGAGGGATGGATTTGTGGAGGGATGGAAGCTAAGCAGGGCTGAGCCTGGTCAGTACCTGGATGGGAGACCTCCTGGGAACACCAGGCTTCTGCTGGTGGAGGTGTTAGTGAGGCCAGCAGGGGGCGCTCACCCTGGGCTCTGTGTGGGTCCTAACGCCCCAGTGCAGTGATGGGGACACTGTACGGTCAAAGAGCACCGTCCTTCAGATGAGACGTTTAACCTGACTCTCTGTGGTCATAAAAATCCCAGGATGTAACCCCCGGCATCCTGGCCAAAATTGCCCATTGGCCTCTGTCCATCATGGCCTCCTAATAATCCCCATATACCGATTGGCTTCATCACTCGTCTCCTCTCCACCATCAGCTGGTGTGTGGTGGGCGTTCTGGCGCAAAATGGCTGCCGTCGCATCATCAGGTGGTGCTGCACATTAGTGGTGGATGAGGAGATTCCCCCCTTCTATATGTAAAGCGCTTTAAGTGTCTAGAAAAGCGCTATATAAATGTAAAAAACATATTATATTTATTATTATATGTGGGTTGGGATGGATGGATGGTGGAAGGATGGATGGATGGATAGGCGGAGGGATGTATGGATGGATGGATTGGTGGAGGGATGAATGGGTGGATGGATGGGTGGAGGGATGGATGGGTGGATGGATGGGTGGAGGGATGGATGGGTGGATGGATGGATGGATGGGTGGATGGATGGGTGGGTGGATGGGTGGGTGGAGGGATGGATGGGTGGAGGGATGGATGGGTGGATGGATGGGTGGAGGGATGGATGGGTGGATGGATGGATGGATGGGTGGATGGGTGGGTGGATGGGTGGGTGGAGGGATGGATGGGTGGATGGATGGATGGATGGGTGGATGGGTGGGTGGGTGGAGGGATGGATGGGTGGATGGATGGATGGATGGATGGGTGGATGGGTGGGTGGATGGGTGGGTGGAGGGATGGATGGGTGGAGGGATGGATGGGTGGAGGGATGGATGGATGGAAGGGTGAGTGGAGGGATGGATGGATAGACAGACAGACAGACAGACAGACGGACGGACGGACGGACGGACGGACGGACGGACGGAAAGACAGACAGACAGACAGACAGATAGATAGATAGATAGATAGATAGATAGATAGATAGATAGATAGATAGATAGATAGATAGATAGATAGATAGATAGATAGATAGATAGATAGATAGATAGATAGATAGATAGATAGATAGATAGATAGATAGATAGATAGATAGATAGATAGATAGATAGATAGAACAGTCTTGGCTCATGAACATTCAGTCTATGGGTTTTTTTCTAAGTTTGAGTATTTTTAGGAAAACTGTAATTCCGATCAATTAGAAAATCTACAGTAATGCGAGTCGGACAGCCTGAAGGTCTGAGCTGAGTCTGGTGGGTGTAGCGTTAAAGGACATACAGTCAGAAATGTAGTCTAAAGGCCCTTTCACACTGGACGCGTAACGAAAAAGCGAAGCGGAAAAAGCGATTAGAAAAAAATCAACGTATTGATTATAATATGGTAATCTGTAGCCTACAGTGGGCAAACACAACTACAGCTGTAATCTCGTGAGAAATGCGACACCTGGCAAAGGTTAATGTTGATTGAATGGCGAGTGACATCAACTGGACATTTCGTCACCTTTGTTTCCTTGTATGTGATTGGTTTAAGCCTTTTCTGTCGCTGCGAGTGTTAAAAAAAAATCGACATCGAAACGAAAAAAATAAACGTCGTTTTTTCGCCACAGCACATTCGCGTTCGGTGTGGAAGCTCTCATTACACAAACAGCTGATCCAAAAATAAAACCATCGCGCGTCAAAATCGCGTCCAGTGTGAAAGTACCTTAAGAAGTAAATAGTAGTTCAGGATGCTTTCTCTAGCCAGGAATGCTGCTCTGTGATTGGCTCGTTCACTCACCGGCCCTCATTAGTGGCGGCTGGATCTCCAGTGCAGGTGAAGTTCTCCACATAACCGGCTTTACAGTCGATGAGGCTCCAGTGCGGCCTGCAGACGGTCAGGAAGTGTGGGCGGAGGCGGCCGATGGTGTATTTGGCGATGTCGGTCAGCGACTGGCTCAACGCCGCTCCGAACACGAACGATCCCACGGCCTTGTACACACTCGCTATATAATGATAGCTGAGAGAGGCTCTGGACCGCAGGTACACTGAGAAACACTCGCCACAGGTGATCTGGAGGAAGAGAAGCTGGAGTCAAAACTACAGAAGCTCATTGACCTGAAGCCATACTGGTTAAAGGGTTAGTTCACCCAAAAATGTAAATTGTGTCATTAATTCCTCAGCCTCATGTGGTTGGACACCCGTCAGACCTCCGTTCATCTTCAGATTGTGTCTCCACGACGCATGCGCGAGAATATGACGCAGATCCGGCGTTCGGACACATGACCCAGAAGAGATTTGTTACGAGCAGAGGAAGACGCGCGTATCTCAGCTGTTGAATTCTACACTGATCGTGCTTTAGGTCTCGGCGTAGTTCTCAAAATGGGGTTAAAGTGGCATTTCATGGATTCCTGAACGCCGGATCTGCTCATATTCTCACGCATGCGTCGTGGAGACACACACGGAAAGACAATAACAAGCTGGATAAAGGTGTTATTTTGATTTTTTTTTGCGCAGAAAAACTATTGTCGTCGCTTCGTAAAATTATTGTAGAGTCGCTGTGGTGAGATGGACTTTGTAACGACGTTTTTAGTGCCTTTTATGGGTCTTGTGAGTGTAAATGTACTGAATGCCAATGGAGGCCTATCTGAAGCCTTTCTCAGCATCAGCTTTACACTAAAATATCTTCATTTGTGTCTGAAGATGAACGGAGGTCTGACGGGTGTCCAACCACATGAGGCTCAGTCATTAATGACACAATTTACATTTTTGGTTGAACTAACCCTTTAACCCTTAAATGCATACCTCGGGACGTCATTCACAACCCTCCTCCTCCTCATTCATTTTTTAAAGTTAGACATCAACTAGTGATGCACCGATCATGATTTTACATGGCCGATTCCGATACCGATTTCCGATTTATTTTGATTAATTTTTTTACACAATAAAAGAATGAAAGTATACATGAACAAGATGTTTATTTGGTATTTAACAGGCTAAATTGGCTTTTGGCTAATGAAAACAAGCCCGCAATCTGAAATTAACAGGAAATTGAATTGGAAATGAAAAGGCTGAAAGGTGAAATTAAAGGCAAGATGTTACTTAAATCAGCATTTGTTTTTAAATTCAGTGTAAAGAAAAAAAGTCTTTACCAGTGAAATTAAATAAAACCAAAGTATATAATTGTTCCAAAATGTTAAATCAAATAATGTTTAGTGCAACGAAAAAAACTAAGAGCAGGTGCTTTTAAAATCAAATTAAGTCAATGTCATTTTAAGGTAAAATAAAAGGTAACACTTTAGAATAATGGTTATTAGTTAACATTAATGTATTAACTAACATGAACTAACTATGAGCAGTTAATTTGTTACTGTATTTGTTCATCTTTGTTAACGTTAGTTATTATAAATCCAGCTGTTCATGGTTTGTTCATGTTAGTTCACAGTGCATTAACTAATGTTAACAAGATTTTAATAATGCAGTTATCTCTCATTAGTAAATGTTGAAATTAACATTAACAAAGATTAATAAACGCTTTATAAGTGCAGTTCATTATTAGTTAATGTTAACTAATGTAGTTAACTAATATTAACTAATGACCATTATTCTAAAGTGTTACCAAATATAAATGATCATCCTATAGGCTACAGAACTGATAGTATTTCATT